>OY288241.1:9100000-9405458 GCA_958450325.1 Agrostemma githago | reverse complement strand
AATTCGACAATCAATGACAACAATATGCGCCTTCAAAATACATACACAAATCGTACCTAACCATAAGGGGGGAGGGGGAGGGAGAGGGAAGAGAGAGAGGGGGGAGAGGAGATAAGGAGAGAGAAGGGGAGAGGGAGAGAGGAGATAAGGAGAGAGGGGGGGAGAAGGAGGAGGAGAGAGAGAGCGGGAAGGGGAGGAGGATGGGGAAAGAGAGAGAGAGCGGGAGGGAGAGGGAGAGGGGGGAGGGAGAGGGCGAGAGAGTTGAAGGGACGACACCTCACTGACCTAGATAAAAAATAAAATCATATTTAAAAATGGATTTAAGATGAGGAAGATGAGAGGAAGGAGGGAGAGGGGGGAGATAGAGAGAGGGAGAGAGAGAGAGAGCGGGAGGAGGAGGGGGAGGGAGAAGAAGAGAGGGAGGGAAGAGAGAGAGAAGGAGAAAGAGGGAGGGGGAGAAAGAGATAAGGAGAAGGAGAAGGGGAGAGGGGGAGATGGGGGAGAGGGAGATAAGGAGAAGGAGAAGGAGAAGGAGAAGGGGAGAGGGGGGGATGAGGGAGAGGGAGATAAGGGAAGAGAGAGAGAGAGAGCGGGAGGGAGAGGGGGAGTGGGATGGGGAGGGGGAGGGGGAGAAGAGGGAGAGGGAGGAAGGAAGGGAGGGAGAGAGGGATGGAGGAGAGGGAGAAGGAGATGAGGGAGAGAGGGAGAGGGAGAGAAAGAGAAAAGGAGGGGAGAGGTGAAGAGAGAGGGGGGAAGAGAGGAGATAAGGAGAGAGGGGGGGAGAAGGAGAGGGGGAGAGAGAGCGGGATGGGGAGAGAAAGAGAGAGCGGGAAGGGGAGGAGGAGGGAGAGAGCGATGGAGAGGGGGAGGGAGGGAGGGACGACACCTCATTGACTTAGATAACAAAAATAAAACCATAGAGGGGAGAGGGAGAGGGAGAGGGAGAGAGAGGTGGGGGGGAGAGGGAGAGGGGTGGAGAGGGCGAAAGAGTTGTAAGGACGACACCTCATTGACCTAGATAAAAAAAATAAAATCATATTTAAAAATGGATTTAAGATGAGGAGGATGATGAGAGGAAGGAGGAGGGGGGGTAGATGGAGAAGGGTAGAGAGAGAGAGAGAGTGTGAGGAGGAGGGGGAAGGAGGGGAGAGAGGGAGGGAAGAGAGAGAGAGAGAGGGAGAGAGGGGGAGGAGGAGAGAGAGAGGGGGAGGGAGAAGAAGAAGGGGAGAGGGGGGAGAGGGAGAGGGGCGAGGAAAGAAGGGAGAGAGAGGGAGAAGGAGAGGGGGAGAGGGGGGAGAGGGAGAGAGAGGGGGAAGAGAGGGAGAGAGAGGGGAGAGAGAGAGGGGGAGAGAGAGGGAAAGAGAGAGAGAGGGAGAGAGCGGGAGGGGGCGGGAGGGAGAGGGGGAGGGAGAGAGAGAGAGAGGGAGAAAGAGGGAGAGGGAGGGGGAGGGGGAGGGAGGGCAAAACAGTTGAAGGTACGACACCTCACTGACCTAGATAAAAAAATAAAATCATATTTAAAAATGGATTTTAGATGAGCAGAAAGATGAGAGGAAGGAGGGGTAGGGGGAGGGGGAGGGGGAGGGGAATGGGAAGGGGAAGGAGAATAAAGGGTGGAGAATAAGAGGGGTAGAAGGAGTTGAAGGGATTACACTTTCATTAACCTTAAAAAAGGAAAATAATTCATATTTATGCACTGATCTTAGATTTATGCACGATTTCTGCCTAACACTTCGCGCGCATCGCGCAATCTCAAACAGTCGTTCGAATTATGCCAACAATTCGACAATCAATGACAACAATATGCGCCTTCAAAATACATACACAAATCGTACCTAACCAATCAGAAACCCATCCGGAGCCGATGCATTTTGCTGCTCTTAAGTACTTTCGGATGCCCAGTTATTCACAGCCTGCTTCTTCCCACCATGCCTGGTCCAGCACAGCTTCTCTAATTTTCGGTTTACATATGCTATTCCCCTTTCCTAAGACCGCAGACGTAACCTGCGTATTTTGTTTCTGGATACACCACTCAACTGCTGCATGGGCAGACCCATTCGCATTACAAGCTTACTGTAAAATTGTTCTTGTTTGTAGTGCAATAGCCTGTCTGCTACCCATATATTTCTATGCTGCTCTCCTTCTGCATTCGACCCTGCTGACAAAATGGGACTTCCACCAAATCCCAGGATTGGTAGCTGATACTCCCTCCGCACTTCTTTTTTCGCCCCATTGCAGTATTATTTGTGAGAAGTATTTTAATGAAATAGGGCGACAAATAGTGTTCTCAGGGATTACTTTATATTACCCTACTATGTCACTCTAATACGTTGTCAACATACGCCTTGACTTTTAAGTCAAAGTTATCGCACAATACAACAGTGCTCCCCATAAAAATAGGAAACTCAAGACGTACAGATTGCTCAATATTAATGAAATAGACCACTCACACATTAGTCTATAGCTTACTATGCCCCGGTCACGTTATGGCCCCTTGGAATCCATGTTGATTAATAGTAGTCATTTTCGAGATCAGACCTTCACCCTCGTGGAAGGTTTGCATGCTTAGTCCGGTTAGTGCCATGCAAACGGATAGTTAATTGACTAAGAACAAGTTAGTTAGGACCTCCGAAAGAACTAAAATATAATACACCATAGAGTCTTGTACACAACTCCAAAGGCAACTGACTAGATGTAATTAACTCACGTAGATTAGCATACGAACACAAACATATGGAAACCCACCGCGTTACGAACAATTACAGAAACCTAATTGAGCACCTACGTTGGCACATGCGAAACAACTCCTGCCCTAATAATCACAATCATAAAACTAACACCATAAAGATTACAGTCTCCTAATCTCGGACGCTAACTCCTGCCCGTTAGAGCAAATGGACAGCGTGCATGACTGCAGCACCATTACAGTTTCCTAATCTCGGACGCTTTAGCTACACTTCCGACTGACGACGGTAGTTCGCAGAGCAATCATACGGCGATATTATAATACTTAATCCAAAT
Source organism: Agrostemma githago (assembly GCA_958450325.1). Lineage (NCBI taxonomy): Eukaryota > Viridiplantae > Streptophyta > Magnoliopsida > Caryophyllales > Caryophyllaceae > Agrostemma > Agrostemma githago. The sequence continues at coordinate 9,402,437 of OY288241.1, read as the reverse complement.
CTAAATTCCAAGATATATTGACGACCATAAACCAACACAGCTATAAACTTGTGCAGCCGACTACTCGAACACAATCTCAGCCAACAAGCACGGTGAAGTTTTTAAAAAAAGGCAAAGCACATAAAACCAAAAAAAAAAACCGGCCTATCGCCAATGCAGTCTGTGGCTAACCACACGCGTGCATCGCGCGCGATCTTCAACTATATTGCCAACTATAACACTACCGTAGTTTGCTAATTACGATCGCTTATCCACACCTTGCGACTGACGACGACCTTCCACAGAGCGCTGATACAACGGTTTTACAATCCGTGAACCATATCTAACTTCCAAGATGTATTGCTAATCACAAGCAGTACATATATAAAATTGTGCATCCGACTGCTCCCACAGAATCTCAGGCAACGACCACAAGTTAGCCAAATAATTCTGCATACCCAAAACAAACAACAACCAACGTCAAATCGCATAATCAGATTGTACCTAACCATACGCGCGCATCGCGCGCGGTCTTCAACTAGTACATATTAAATAATTAAAATATATATTAAATACCCAATTTAGCACATAGAATAATATAAGGCCGATAATATATCAAAAGTTACTAAAGTTATAACGTTAGCTCAAATAATACAAAGACGACATAAAAAATATAATATTAATGGGGTAAAAATACGCATAAATATCGACTTATCATATGGCTCATTAAGTGAATATGTTACTCTATCTACCAAATGGTGTCACTTTAACAAACAAATGATGGTACTTCAACAAATTCAGTGCATCCGTTACATACACTATCAACCAAATTGTCTCAAATAAAGGATGGTATTTCAAAATATTCAGTGCATTCGTTACTTTGCCTACCAAATGGTGTTACTCTAACAAACAAAGGATGACACTGTGTAGAAAATGGTTGGAATCAAACAACGCGTTAGTGAAAATAAGGAATACCTGATGTATATTGTACACTAAATTCTTTATCCCGGGTAGCATCCCTCACCGTTGTCACCTCAATACCGTCCTTCTCAATGTACCTCCCCCCCCTCCACGCTACACGTACCTGTTTTGGTAAACATTTACCGGGTCTAAGATTTCGGTTGCGGGTCAAAGCGATCGTCGTACAACTATGGTTGACGAAATTGTATCGGATCTAGCAAACGAAAACAACGAAAGAAAAAAGGAACACACACAAAGTTTTGGTGACGCGGAAACCCGATGTGGGAAAAACCGCGGGAGGAGTCGGAATCCCGCCAAGATTTACTATGAACGGAAAAAAGTGAAGAAACGAGTACAAATATGAGTATTCTTATGGGTGATTATGAGTGTTATGCTATATTCTGTATTGTAGGCTCCAAGTTGGTCTCCTCTCCTCTTTCTCCCCTTCCTCTATTTATAGTGTTGTTGTCCGTTCTCCCTCTTTATTACTTGGACTCTTGGCCTTTAATCCTCTCTTTTATTGCTTAAGATCTTGGTATTTAATCCTCTCTTAGCCGTGCATCCTCCTCAGCAGTTACATTCTTCTCCTCCTTTATCTCCTGGTCTCCAGGAGGGTTTCCTGATTTGTAGGAGCGGCAGCTGCTGCCTCTCCTTCTTCGTCTGGGCTGAGTTTCTCTCTTTGTTTGTTGGGCCTGCTTGATTAAGTGGCCCATTGTTTTATTCACTCCATGCTTCTTTGGCCGTTACTGTTTATTATTCCGGGTTTGCTTGACTTGACGAATTTCGATTATTTTGACTTCCATCTTTTAATCTTCGACTTTGACTTTTCACCCGCGAATTTTGACTCTCTTATCGTCGACCTTTGACTTTTGACCTTTTGACCGTCTACTCCTATTATGTCATGTTGCATTCCGAAGGTGCAATTTTTTGGCTCGAACAAATGCCTCCAAATTTCCGACTAAGCTCATCTTAGGCGGGAATTTTTGTTTGCTTCATTTGTAGGTAGTTGGTTCTGCTTCTGCTGGCTTTGCTTGTTCTAAGAGAAGGCGTAATCCGTCCCCTCTCTTAGAAATTATTCCTGCAGAAAGTGAACCCCTGGTGGCGGATCTTTCTGAGTCTCACTCTTATTCTGCCCCCAGACCCGTTGATGATGTTTCTGCTGGAGTGATGCTCAAATTTCCTGAAGGCTTCGGTAAGTCTGCAGAGGATGTGACTTTTCTGGATCATATGCTACTTCCTGGTCCCCGGTTTGTGTTGGAAAAAGGTTCTCTGAAGGAGTTGGATTTGGTTCGCAGATTGTTGGCGGAGGAATCTGGTTGTAGAGAAGAAGCGTTTGTATGAGAAATTTCTTATGGCACCTAACCCGGATGCTCTCTCTGACGTGGAGGCGGAGGATCTGAAGGAGTCTGTTGATTCTCCTATTGCTGATCAGGAGTCTGATAGGCAAGAGAGTGTGGACCAGGAGGATGTTGCTGACGATCCTGGGAGAGGTTCTGCTGCTGTTCACCAGAGACCCAGGTTTCTGCAGGAGGATCTGATACAGTTCCGCCTCCACCAGAGGAGAATGTCCATGCTGTGGACCAAGTTCTGCTGGAGTGATGTTACTCCTCCTTTGTTGTACTTTGTTTTCGACTTGTGAATCCTGCATGGCATGAACTTCTGATTTGTTAGTGTTTGCAAAAAATTCTGTAATGACTTCGCCTTTGCTCAGGGGAGCGACGTGTGTTAGTATTTTGTGGCACTTCGTGCCTTAGCAGAAGGTCGTAATTGCTTGCTTTGGATCGTGATTGTTTGCGTTTGATTGTAATCGTTTGTTGTAGTTTTGTCTAACTGCCTTCTGTTGTATGCATGCCTTATGTTTGTATGGTCGACCTTTGATATAGTGGTGGCCTGGGGTTTAGTTCGCCCACTCAGTCGGAGGTGCCACGGTTTGCGTGGGTGCTAAGTGGCGCAGGAGACTGTAATATCCCGGTTGTAGGCACTTAGTCACAGACGCACGCCCTCTGTAGAAATTGTACACTCCACCAGATTAGTCACCAGCTCTTAGTTTGGGAAAACTGACAAAAATTTGGCAAAGATAGGGAACACAATATTTGAAGACATATGTGGAAGCAAAAATCAAATTTCGAAAATATATGGAGAGAGAAAATTAAATTTCGAAAATGTACGCAATAAGAAAATCAAACCTTAATGCCAAAGAAAATTGAATTTTGACGACACACGTAAAATGGAAATCAAAATTTTATCTGATTTAAATATGCGGGAAAAAATTTGAATTTTGCGAAAAGAAAGAAAAGAAAACAGAAGAATGACAGGAAAATTTAAATACGTGTTTGCGAGGTTTGAAAAGATTAAACCTGGGTTCTGGTGGAGGTGAACCTGGCAGAATAGATGCCACGTTTCTGGCGGCTGTAGCCCATGTTTCTGGCGGCAGTGGCCCAGATTGTTGGCGGTTGTGGCCCACTTAGAAGAAGTATTTCTTTAGGTGTACGATGTTCCATGGCTTTTGGATGATCTTCCCCTCCATGGTCATAAGTCGGTAGGCTCCGTTCCCAACTACTTTCTCTATTTGATAGGGTCCTTCCCAATTGTAAGCGAACTTTCCTGCTCGTTGGTTCCTGGTGTTCTGGAAGACTTTTCTGAGGACTAGATCTCCTTCCTGCAGGATTCTGACTCTGACATTCTTGTTGTAACTTCTGGCAACTGTTTGTCTGTAGGAGGCCATCCTTATTTGAGCATCGGTCCTGAGCTCATCTATAGTATCCAAGCTGCTTGCCATCTCTACCTGGTTCCTGTCATCGGTTATGCATCCGTATCTATGAGTGGGCACTCTCACTTCTGAAGGAATGACCGCCTCAGCACCAAAGACCAAACTGAAAGGTGTTTGTCCTGTAGCCACCTTGGGTGTAGTTCTGTCAGACCACAACACCAAGGGGAGTTCCTCTGCCCATCTGCCCCCTGCCTCCTCCAGCCTTCTCTTCAGGTTGTCTATCACAATTTTGTTGCTAGACTCCGCCTGACCATTAGACTGAGGGTTTCTGGGGGTAGACTTGCTTAGTGTGATGTTCCACCTGGCGCAGTAGGCCTCCATCTTGTTGCCAATAAACTGGGATCCGTTGTCGCAGATGATCTCTGAAGGAATACCAAACCTGCAGATAATGTTACGTTTTATGAAGGATATAACCTGCTTCTCAGTCACCTAAGGGAATGCTTCTGCTTCTATCCACTTGGAGAAGTAGTCAGTCATGGCCAACATAAAAACTTTGTTTCCTGGGGCTCTCGGTAACTTGCCAACAATATCCATCCCCCATTTCATGAAGGGCCAGGGAGAAATTACTGGGTGCAACGGCTCTGCTGGCTGGTGACTGACCGGTGCATGTCTCTGGCAGGCGTCACATTTCTTAACATATTCCCTCGCGTCCTTGCGCATTGTCGGCCAGTAGTAACCTTGGCGGAGTGCTTTGTAGGATAGACTCTTGCCCCCTGCATGATTTCCACACTCACCACTGTGGAGGTCATGCATAACCACCTCTGCCTCCTGCTGACTTAGGCACCTCAAGTATGGTCCAGCGGCTGATCTTTTGAACATGACACCATGAATGAGGGTGTACCTGGACGCTTTCATCCTAAAACTCCGGGCTTCCTTCTTGTCTGCTGGCAGGATATCGTTTTGTAGCCATTCTTGGTAGGGTTTTCTCCAGTCTGGGATTCTTTCTTGTTCTGCTGAGGTGCTGCAGACTCCTGCCTCCTGCAGCCACTGCAATCCCTGGTCTGGTGAATTGTCCTCCTGCCTCAGCATCTGGTGTTCCTGTGTGCCTGTCCAAACTGTTGGCTCCAGTACATGGACAATGGGTATGGTGGAAACTACGCCTGGTTTGAAGGTTGCCCCCAGGGTGGCTAGGGCGTCTGCTTCCACGTTCTAGTCCCTATGGACTTGGTTGATTGAGAAGGCTACGAACCTAAGGGAGAGCTCCTTTGCCACTTCAAGGTAAGACACCATCTTGGAGTCCTTAGCTGCATACGAACCATTCATGTGGTTGACTATTAGCTGGGAATCGTTGTATGCCTCTAGGCGCTTGATTTTGAGGTCTAGAGCCAGCTGGAGACCCAAGATTAGAGCTTCATATTCTGCCTCGTTGTTTGTTGTTCGGAACTCGCACTGCACTGCTTGGACTATGAAATCCCCCTGAGGAGACTTCAGAACTAATCATGCTCCAGATCCTCGCATGTTGGAGGCGCCATCTACATTTAGCTTCCACACCTGTTCGCCTTTGTCCTCCTCAAGGAGGAGGATGTCTTTCTCTGCTTGGGTCTGCAGTGCTGGGCTGAAGTCGGATACGAAGTCTGCTAACGCCTGGGACTTTATCGCTATTCTGGGGACAAATTTCTGGTCGAAGCCGCTCAAGTGTATAGACCACTTGGCCATTCTCCCTGATAACTCAGGTTTTCTCATAATAGTTTTTAGTGGATAATTTGTTATTACGGAAATAGCATGCGATTCAAAATAAGGTCGAAGTTTATAAGATGCCGTAACAAGTGCAAGTACGAGTTTTTCAAGGGATGTGTACCTGGTCTCTGCAGGAAGCAGAGACTTACTGACATAATATACCGGGTGTTGTGCTCCTTCGTGCTCACGTACTAATACCGCGCTGACTGCTACCTCGGTTACTGATAAATACAGGAAGAGTGGCTCTCCAGGTTCTGGTTTTGACAGTAGAGGTGGAGTGCTGAGGTAATTCTTCAGGTCACTGAACGCCTTTTCGTGCTCTGCTGTCCATTCAAATCTTTGGGCCTTCTTCAGTATATCATAAAACAGTCTGCACCTATCTGAGGACCTGGAGATAAATCTGTTCAGAGCAGCAATTCTTCCAGTCAGCCTTTGCACGTCCTTTGGCTTTTGTGGAGATTTCAGCTAGAGGATGGCCTTAATCTACTCCGTGTTAGCTTCAATTCCCCTCTAGGTTACCATGTACCCCAGAAACTTCCCACATGACACTCCAAATGTGCACTTTGAAGGATTTAACTTCATCTTGTATTCCCTCAAGGTGTTGAAGGTATCCTCCAAGTGTGTTGTATGTTGAGAAGCTTGTTTTGACTTGACGACCATGTCGTCAATATATACCTCCATTGTGTCCCCAATCTGTCTCTTGAACATCTTATTGACTAGTCTCTGGTAGGTGGAACCTGCATTCTTCAGACCAAAAGGCATTACATTGTAACAATATATACCTCTCTCAGACCTGAAGGCTGTCTTCTCCTGGTCTGCTGGATGCATCTTGATCTGGTTGTACCCACTCCATGCATCAAGAAAGGTTAGCATCTCGTGGCCTATTGTAGCATCTACCATGGCATCTATATGTGGTGGGGGAATGGATCTTTCGGGCATGCTTTGTTCAAGTCGGTGAAATCGACGCACACCCTCCACTTGTCATTCTTCTTTGGGACCACCACCACGTTAGACAACCACTCTCGGTACTTCACCTCCCTGATTTTTCCAGCAGCCAGCAGACTGTCCACCTCCTGATTTATGACTTGATTTCTCTCTGGAGCAAACTTTCTTCTCTTCTGTTGGACTGGTTTGTAGCTTGGGTCCACGCTTAGCCTGTGAGTGATAACGCTCGGATCTATACCTACCATATCATCATGCGACCAAGCAAAATAATCCATGTTAGTTTTTAATAATTCAATGAGGTTTTGGCGGATATTACCTGTGCATTCTGATCCGATTAACACTTTTCGCTCTGGATGTTGCTTGTCCAAGTTGACTTCATCCAACTCCGCCTGAGGTGGCTCTACGTACTCCTGCAGAGGGAGATGAAGGCTCTGTAATTGCTATGCTGGGGGGGCTCGCCGTCTTCTTAAGGGCTACCCTGTAGCAATCCTTGGCCTCTCCTTGGTCTCCGTTGATCTTCTGCACTCCCCAGGGTGTAGGGAACTTCAGGCACTGGTGGTAGGTGGAGGTGATTGCCTTCATCTCATGGATCCAAGGCCTTCCTAGAATCACGTTGTAGGTGGAGGGTCCATCAATGACTAGTTACCGTACTTGCTTGTTCACTCCTCCGGCATAGGTAGGAATGGTGATCTCTCCCAGAGAATGCTTGGTCTCACCACTAAAACCTACCAAGGGAACCGCCTTCCTCGTTAGATCCTTCTCGCTGAACCCCATGTTCTTGAGAGTTTCCAGCATGATGAGGTTGACTGAACTCCCAGTGTCCACCAGAATCTTCTTCATGGTACAATTCCCTATGGAGAGAGTAATTATTAATGCGTCATGGTGCCTCTCTGGAGTAGCTTCTGCATCAGTTTCATCAAAGGTGACAGCTGGAAGATCCTTGCAACTGATTCTGCAGGAGTGCTCTGGTCTTTCCCCTCTGGTCTGATAAGCATGTCTCTTGGCTGCTGAGTAGGTCAGCCCGCATAACTCTGATCCTCCTGTTATCACATTGACAATTCTGGTACATATTGGAGGTGGAGAAGGCAATACTTGATCTGCTGCATTTATTCTGCTAGAGTTTCTGGACATGAGGTGATCCAGATTCCCTTGATCATACTGGAACTTAACCTCTCTCCTGAGCTGGATACACTCATTGGTATGGTGTCCGATGTCGTCATGGAATTTGCACCTCTTGCTGGCATCCCTTCGGTCATTGGTGTACTCCTGTCTTCTGGGCCACCTGACTCTGCGCCCTAACTCCCTCAGAGCCTTGAGCACCCCATCAAGGTTGGTAGAGAACCCATACTCACTTACTCTGGGTGGCAATCCTGGATTGTCCTTCCAATCTTTCTTCTAAGAAACCTTGCTCACGTTCCTGTCATAGGGCTTTGATCTTTCACCCCTCTTTTCTGCTGGCGCCTTTCTGGTGACATAACCATACGCAGCCCTTCTGGGGCCTGAATCTTCTTCTAGCCTGATGGCTGCCATCGCCTTGGTCTGCACATCCTCGAATGTGGCACATGGGTACTTTGTGAGCTCTTTATAGAGGTCTGAATCCTGGTGGAGCCCTTGGCGGAAGGCTTCTATGGCGGTGGGAACATCACATCTGGGGATGGTTACTTTCTCCTTGTTGAATATGTTGAGGAAGTCACGTGTAGGTTCTTCGAACTTCTGCACTACCCGATACAAATCACTAGTCTGCTTTTCTGGTTTTCTGCTGCTAGCGAACTGCTGGTTGAAGGCATTGACCAGGTCAGCGAAGGAGGTGATGCTTTGGTTAGGCAGACCAACGAACCAATGGAGGGCTGCTCCTGACAGAGTGGAGCCAAACCCCTTGCACATGCAGGCTTCCTTCAGGGGCCCCGTAGCGGTTACCACCATCATCTTTTGTTTGTATTGGTTGATGTGATCTAGGGGGTCTGCAGTGCCATCATAAAACGTCATGGCTGGTGGCATGAAGCCCTTGGGTACAGCAACACAGGCTAGATCGTCGATGAAGGGTGAATCTGCGTAGCTGTCCCTAGCTGCTCTCTCTAGAGGGCGTGGCATTCCAGGAATCTTGTTGATCAGGTCCCTTAATTCCTTCAGTTTCTGGCGTTGCTGATCTGCTGTGCTGATGGTTCCTGCAAGAGGGTTAGAGACAAGAGGAGAAAAGTTGAAAGGAGTACTCCCTGCATAAGGTCCTCCAGGGTGTTGACTACTAGGAGGAGGAGGTAATGGCAATGCTGCTGTCACGGATCTGGGCTGCCACTCTGACGCCTGCTGGTTGAGGGTAGGCGATGTCCACATTCCTCCAGAGGGCTGGTTGTTGGATAAGGTGGTCATCTCTGGTGGAGTTACAAATTGCCATCCTGGCGTCTGGTGGACAGGGGTGCCTGCAGAAGATAGTGAGTTAGTCTCTCGACTTTCGATGTTGGAGAGAAAGTTACCTGCGGTAGAAGATCTGCCGGGTGTGGGGCCATAGGTCAAGTAACCCAACCCTTGGGGTTCAATAGCCGGGCCTGGTGGAGCCAATCCTAGCTCCAGTCTGGGTTTGGTGACCAACTCTGAAGGGACCTCTCTGGTGGTCTACCTGCCAGCTGCTGATTCCCTACGGGTGCTGGGTTCTCCCCTAGGCATCAGAGGCAGCATCTCAGGTGACATCTGGAGCGATGCAACTGGAGTCTTGTCTGCTGCCGAGATCCGAGCCTTGATATCTTGGTTGTCTTTCTGCAGGGTTTCTACTGCTTGGCGTAGAGCATTGATTCCCTGGAGCATACTCTGCATCAGGTTTGGTGACCCCGCTCCACTGGAAGCTTCTCCTACGAATCCTCCTAGAGTCAAGGTTCTGGTTAGTACGCTTTCCTTCCTGACCTTGGAAGAGCTGGTGACCCCAAAGGTTTTAGGCGTCGAAGGGGGTCTGGACACCGATAACGTGGGTTTCACCGCTTGGCTGGTGGGAATTCCCAGGGTGAGGGGTGTGAAAACCAGCTCTGCTGATCCTGGGGATGACCCTCCTCCAATGGGCTGAGCTGATGCTCCTTGACTGCTGGAGGGACTTCGATCGGATCCGGACATGGCGATACAGAATTGCTTCACTGTGGGATTTGGCTTATAGGAAATGATCACTTTGCCCCACGGTGGGCGCCAAATTGTTTTGGTAAAAATTTACCGGGTCTAAGATTTCGGTTGCGGGTCAAAGCGATTGTCCTACAACTATGGTTGACGAAATTGTATCGGATCTAGCAAACGAAAACAACGAAAGAAAAAAGGAACACACACAAAGTTTTGGTGACGCGGAAACCCGATGTGGGAAAAACCGCGGGGGGTGTCGGAATCCCGCCAAGATTTACTATGAATGGAAAAAAGTGAAGAAACGAGTACAAATATGAGTATTCTTATGGGTGATTATGAGTGTTATGCTATATTCTGTATTGTAGGCTCCAAGTTGGTCCTCTCCTCTTTCTCCCCTTCCTCTATTTATAGTGCTGTTGTCCGTTCTCCCTCTTTATTACTTGGAATCTTGGCCTTTAATCCTCTCTTTTATTGCTTAAGATCTTGGTATTTAATCCTCTCTTAGCCGTTGCATCCTCCTCAGCAGTTACATTCTTCTCCTCTTTTATCTCCTGGTCTCCAGGAGGGTTTCCTGATTTGTAGGAGCGGCAGCTGCTGCCTCTCCTTCTTCGTCTGGGCTGAGTTTCTCCCTTTGTTTGTTGGGCCTGCTTGATTAAGTGGCCCATTGTTTTATTCACTCCATGCTTCTTTTGGCCCATTACTGTTTATTATTCCGGGTTTGCTTGACTTGACGACTTTCGATTATTTTGACTTCCATCTTTTAATCTTCGACTTTGACTTTTCACCCGCGAATTTTGACTCTCTTATCGTTGACTTTCGACTTTTGACCTTTTGACCGTCCACTCGTATTATGCCATGTTGCATTCCGAAGGTGCAAATTTTTGGCCCGAACAGTACCCACGAAAGACTTGACCTCCTCCTGGAATTCATCAAACGCGGCGTATGTGTAAACCCTCGCGGTGTGTAGTTCTATTAGCAGGTGGGAAACTATTTTGGGGGAAGCTCTTATGTTTTCGCTGTCGAGCTTTTTTGTGTGTACATCTTTGCTAATCCATAACACTCTCGAACCGCATCCAGAATTTAACCAACGTTCTATATGTAAGAATTGTGGGTCTAATACAATATATGTGGACAACATTATTTGGACCTATTGTATTTATTAGCTATCATTAAGTTGAGCCCAAATACGTGATCCGTCATAATACAAATAACACGGGCTTATTTATGTCTTATAAAGTATGGGTCAGATATTATAATAGTGTAGAGACCCATTAGGGCTTTATGGGATATATGATGGGCTTATCCACTAAAGGCGGCTAATATAGGTCACCAGGGTTTCATATCCCTCCCTATATATAGTCAGGGTTATGGTCCCTGACAGCAGAATGTGGTATCAGAGTCGTCTTCATATTGAATTATTTGGTTCAGTTTTATTTGGTTCAGTTTTATTTGGTTTGGATTTTAGGGTTTCACTTGCGTAATTCAATCATGATGATCCATTTATGCAATGTTAATTTTCTGGACTAATTGCTAATCAATGACATACGGATTTAGTGTATACTCAATGTGTAATTTGCAATTTTGCATAATCCTATTCCTGCAAATTTGTGTGGTTGGCGTAATATGCTCAATTAGTCAATATCATCATCATTAACATGCTATTGTTATTGTAACAACCCGGATTTTTGATGACTTAAATTAATAGATAATGCAGAAAATTATCTAAGTCATTTAATTAAAATCATATCAGAGTGTAAATAAATCCGGATCGCTACGGATCCTTACAACAAACGACTATTAGTTACATAGTCTTGATTCACTTAGTACAGAATATAAATTATATTTTATACAAAACGTGTTATTAAATCTCTCTCGCTCGATTCCCAACCGTCTTAGACCTGCAAAAAAAAATACAGTGGACGCTGAGCGGGACAGCAACCAAGCCGTTCATCTAACATCACCTCGAACACATAAGGCAATCATGTGATAGCAAATAATATGCTTACAAAAATATTAAAGGATATCACGTGACAAATAGTTTCCTTTAATTCAATTAACCAACATGTGAGGTGATGAAAACGATAAAGTTTAAAAGATGAGACATTGGCAGCCATTTGATTTTTAAATCATTTTTCACGTAAACAGATAATAAACACACGAGTCGTGGCTCCTAGTATCACCGCTACACCCTATTGGCTTGCATCTCACCAACAGAAGTAACCGTGTTACCAACTCGTAGACCGAACCGATCTTATGAGGTTTACATCTCACCCATAAGGCTCAATTGGGCCCGAACTTCTATTATTTTATACGTTTATTCAAACGGGGCTCTGGGCTGAAATGAAAGCTGATGATTACATTCTCTGCATCACCAAGAGGGAACCCGCAGTTTCAGAATCCTGTTCTGCCCCCGCTACCTAGGTGGTAATACTGATCAAGTACTTGTCTATATGTGCGTCACATACCCTACGCAGACTCTTGAACTGCAGCTCTCACTGCCGTAGGACGACTACCTTAAACACTAGGTCGACTCTCGGACCGCAACCTCCGAGTCTGCTTTTCATTACAAGTGCAGTCGAAACACCACGCATGGTAGAATCCAACACAAGCTATTCGTCCCAGACTCGCATCGTAAACTTTATATAAAAGTCGCTCGTGAACAACTAGTATTTTATTTGGTGACCTTCAATAATTGGTCGGACTCATTTAAAACAGTAAAATTCTCAAATACTTACTTTCAGTGTGACAACGTTATACGTTAATCCTCAAGTGTCACCCGAAACATTATATCCCAAATATCGTAATATTTTTAAAATAGTAAATTCTTTAAAATCAAGTTTTATATAAAAATAAAATTTAAGGTATAATAATAATAATATATTATTTTAAAATTTGAAGTTTTATTTTAAAATTTAAAGTTTTTGTAAAATATAAAAGTTTCTAAAAGAATATGACGTAAAATCATTTTTTTAATATTTATGAATGTCGTGTAAATAATTTCGGAATAAAATAAATTCATTTATTATAGAAAATGAAATTTATAAATCTTTACCTATATAAAAATAATAAGTGAGTTTTATTAAAATAAAACATTTTACAAGTTACTAATTTACTCTATATTATAATATATAAAGAAATGTAAAAGTACTAAGAAAAGAAAAAAAATTACGATTATATAAAATACATACAAAACATAAAGTACATAGAATAAATATAGCAAATAAAAATAATCAGATAAAATGGTATAAGTAAATTTTATTATTTTAACTTCCTTTTATTCATTTTCTCAATATTTCATATAAACATAAATATAAAAGTGATAAATAAATAAATTAAACAAGTGATAATTTAGTCAAGTTGAATTTAGTCGTAAGAAAATATCACGTAATATTTTTATATATACATAAGTAATTTAGTCATACAAATAAGCCTAAATATTTAAGTAAGCAATTTATTAAATTACTAACATAATATACTTATATATAAGAAATGTTGTTAGAAGAAAAGTTTGGTTATCTTAATAGCTATTACGGAGTATTTATTAACGTTATTAAGAATTAAAAGTTGATGGGGTCAATAATATGGTCTACGTTAGAAAAGTCGTCTCCTCCCCCTTATTAAAGACATTTTCGGGTCGAAATGATTTGACCCAAATACGATTCCAGAAAAATGATTCCGCCAAATACTGGACGGCTCCTCATTCCCGATGCTCCAATTATAGAAGGACGAGAGAGTAAATATAATATATATTACGGAATATGTAGTATAGTATAGTAAGTAGAAATAATACGTAATATAGTATTAATATGTGTAGTAGTATGTAGTAATAAGTACTCCGTATTAGGAATAGTAGTAATAAGCATAGGGTAGTAAGTAGTATGAACTATATAGAGAGAGAGAGGGGTGAGGGGGTGAGTAGTGTAGGTTAGATTAGTGTAGGTCTAGAGTTTGTAGGGTTATGTGTATTTGTATAACTTAGGTTAGTGTAGTAATAGTAGGACGTTACGTGTGAGTTAATAGGAGACCCAAGTTTCCCGAGTTCCGGTCCATTTTTTGTACAAACGTTTTTCTTTCGTAAAAAGTTGAAATATAGTATTACGGAATTAAAATAATAGAAACAGTAAAATTTATTTTTTTTAAAAGAATTTTGTAAGACGGTAAGTAAAATAGACGGTAATTAGTATTATGGGACAAAAGTTATTAGTAATCATTATTTTAAAAATTCTATAAATTACAAAATTTTACGAGACGAGAAAATGTTAAAACGACTGTTCATTATTAAAAATATATTTTCGAGTTTTAAACTTTATTTGACGAAAGATAATTTTTTTTTTTATAAATCGATAAATAAATACTCATGTTTTTAATACGGAATAATTTTTAATTTAATGAAAATATAATATTTTATTCACGAAAATAATTTTTTTCAAACGTTAAAATTGGTTTAAATAAATGTTTAAAATTTGAACTCTATTTGTAAAATACGGGTTATTACAGTTATGGGATCCGTGGAGTGTTATGTGTAAACAGTAACAACTTTTGCTATTGTTTTTTTTTTACGGTTTATGACCTTGGACCACGATTCAGTTTTTTTTTTGTTAGCTTTTAATTATGTTACATCGGTTAAAGCGAAACGGGTTACTCAATTGCTATTATGAATTATTGTTCGTCAATTTTTTTTATACGGTTGCAGTTAAGAATAATTACGTGATGTGATATTATGATTGATTATGTACAGAGTATGTGTTTGGATGTTTTTTTTTTGTATGCAATCGATACAACTATATAAGGATTAAAGAATTATGTTTAGGATAATAAGTTTCAGATTCTTATAACTGGCTATTCAGTTTGTCAGGTCTCTATTTTTAAATCGATTGCATTTGGGTCATTATTTTATTTGGTATTCAGTCATATGATGTATTGTACATGGTCTCGTATATTTGTTTATTGTCGCATATTACGTCTTTATGTATGAATTGGGACCTGTTTGGAATTTCGGTTGCGATTATCGTCGCACACTTATAATTGACAAGTTGACTTGTATGATGAAAGAACTAATTTGGGTTATAATTTCTTTTATCATTTAAGGGTTCAGTCACTTGTTAATTACGGTTTGATTAAAAGAACTTGATTTCAGTTTCAATAATATTGACTATTTGGTTTTTTATAAGACGTCTAATATTTTGGATTGTTTGATCGAAACAATACGTTGTCAAAGTAACCTCTATTGCGTAGATTAGATAATTTAAATAATTAGACGATTGTGTGTGATTGAATTTCATGCGGGTAATGGTCGGCCCAAAGGAAGGCCATTATTTGGCCGAAATTCAATCATACTTGTGGTGATAAATATGTAACGGTTATTCGGTTCTCGTGTAGATGTTAAGTCGGCCCAAAGGAAGACTTGACATTTGACATGATCTTAATGTTAATATTTGATTACTACGCCAAGAGTACCACTTACAAGTCTAATTATCGTCCAAAGATGAGATTAGATGTTGTGCTAGGTATCTTGTTATGATGGGAATGCTAATATTCGAATCTGAAATACAAATTAAGGGAGTGTTGTTAAGTTTATGACACTCATAGCTATGTTTATTGGGGGTCTGAGGATGCTATGTTTATTGGGGGTCTGAGGATGAGTCTGAGTATGAGTCTGAGATTCAGATTTATTGAGTCTGAGAGTCATACCTAGATAATGTGGTTGGTACGAGTCTGAGTCTCAGACGGATTTAAGTTTAAAGGGAGTCTGAAGTTGAGTCTGAATAAAAGTCTGAGGCTCAGATTCTTTGAGTCTGAGACTCATACCTGGTTAAAGTGGTTGAGACGGTCTGAGACTTAGATAAGTCTGAAGTTGAGTCTTGGATTTCAAAGACTCATCCTCAGACTCGTTCATTCAGTTCAGTTTAGTTTCGTTCATTTTAGTTCAGTTCAATTCAAATAAATTATTATTATTATTAATAATATTATTTATTATTATTACTATATTATTATTATTATTATTATTATTAATGACATTTTTATAATAATTAATATTAATATTAATATAATAATACAAATTAATATTATTCTTATTATTATTTTTATTAATATTATTACTATAAAATATATATTAATGTGGATTATTAATATTAATATTATAATATTATTAATAATTAAACTTATTATTATTAATTATTATTACTACTATTGTTATTGTTATTGTTATGATTATTATTATTATTATTATTATTATTATTATTATTATTATTATTATTATTATTATTATTATTATTATAATTAATATAATGATAATAATTAATATTTTTGATATAATAATTAACATTATTATTTATTTTTATTTTTATTAATATTATTTGTTGTTATTATTATTATTATTATTATTATTATTTCATGCTAATTTATTTCAGTTCCACTCAGTTCAGTTCAGTTTAATTCAACTCATTCCATTTTAGCTCAATTTACTTCTGTCCTAAAGCACATGGTCAAAATAATTTGTATTAAGTGATATAGTTGTATATAGATGAAAAAAACAAATTCGTATGATAAATGATAAATAATATTGTATGTAACCTGAATGACCCGACCCAAATAAGTCAACCCGAACTTGATTTGATACTCAAACTAAAGATCCGAGCTTAACCAGTAACCTGAATTGACTCGAGTTAATCCGAAATTGACCCGACTATTATTATAAAAAACGAGTCGATATCTTTAATTAAAAACGATGAAAATAATAAACCCAAAACCCAAAATGATCTGCTCTGGTCCAAAGTTAACGCGAAACTCACCTGACCCGATTGACTTTTTTGTCAGGTCTACCGACAATCCAACCCGAACTCGACCCACTCGTCCGATTGACACCTTTAATAATGACCACTTGGAAATAAAATTATTTTTTATGTCACAAGATTTATTTAACAATTAATTAATTAATTGTAATTATTCGAGTTATAAAATAAACGTAGATATTGAGGTAAATAAAAAAGGTAGGTAAAAAGTTGAAATGATACGAGATAAATAAAAAATTAAAATAAGGTAGGTAAAAAGTAGGGGTGAGATGAGGTAAATAAAAAATTAATAAAATAAAATAAGGTAGGTAAAAGGTTGAGGTGAGATAAATAAAAGTAATAATATAAAATAATATATGTGAGATGAGAGAGTCTGAGATGAGTCTGTGGATAAAGTGTGATTTTGTAATGAGTCTGACTCTGAGTCTGAAGAATAAAAGATGAGTGGAAAGCTGAGGTGGCAGAGTCTGAAAGAAAAAGGTGAGTCTGTGGTTAAACTTGGTCTAAGGATTATGTCCATACAGTTTTTTTAATGGAGAGTAAATTCAAACATTTGGTTTTTAAGTTTGGTTGTATGTGTAATCGTGCGGATAATGATCAGCCCAAAGGAAGACCATTATTTGGCCGAATACATATACAATTTCGGGTGATAAATATGTGACGATTATCCGGTATTTTCATGTGTATGCTAAGTCGGCCCAAAGGAAGGCTTAGTGTTCGACATGAGTTTATCGTCAGTATTTGATCACAATTATTTAATTATAGTGTCAAGGCTTAGTTAATTATTTATGCCCAACGGCTAAATTTTAAATATGCAAAAACACTATATACTGTTTGAATTTATTCAAAATATGAAAATATTGTTTTGTTCAGCAAATTGACATTACTGTTCATTATATCTGTCATATTCAGGTTACATTCTCAATTCGGATAACGCCATTTACTTAAATGAATGGTAAGAGAATGTAAATACTTATTTTGGATCGTCACAATCTTAACACAACATTAAAATATATGATTGTTCTACCCATAAGGATGAAAATATCGTGTGGACTCACGTGTTTTTTGTGGAGTAGAAAATTTAATGCATGTGTTTAGTGATTATTTAATGCGACATTAAGGACATATTTAAGGACATTGTTTCTATAATAAGTTGCAAGTGTCCAACTCAAATAATAACAAGATAAGGGTAAAGTTATAGGTTTTTGGTCTGTTACGAGTATGGACACATAAGGAATATAGTACTAGTTTGTACGCCTCATCGCGTATCGGTAAGGACACACTTCTCATTTAAGATTTGTCTAAGGTTAATTATTATATCCAAATCATGTTTTGTGGGTGGATTTGGTTTTTTCATTCACATAAGTACATTAATGCAAGTAGAAGTAAGAATCTAATTAAGATGTTGTATGTCAATTGGTGATGAAAGATTCATCTATTCGGGGCATGTCATCATCTGAGTTTGAGACAATCGGCTAATTTACTTATCACTATTGACTTGTTATTTTATTTGAATCTGGAAAATTTTTGGTACTGCCTTTTGGTGGAGTTCAATTATTTTTCGTTTGGTCAAATTTGGTTCATTGTCCATTGAGAAATAATTAATTTTTTATTTTCCTAATTCAAATCATGGTAAAGTTGTCATTTTTGATAATTTTATATAGCTTAGATTGTAATATTATTTAAAGACTTGCATTAAAACTTCAGTGGATATAAAGAATTGAGGACAATAATTTTTTTTCGGTATGACACATCAAAAGGATTATTGAAGTTGTGTCAAAATTAAATGAAATTATTGACCCTTCTACTTCGGATACTCATATTGAAGGGGAATAAAGACGAAAAGAGAAAATAGATATCAGGAGAAGTTTGGATGTCAATTGATATATAAGGGTATGTGAACTATTTTATGTTTTAAGTTGTATTAATTCACCTCACTATATTAATTTGTAGACAAAATTATGGCTTGATATTTATATCTCGATGTTGATAAGTTTCAAGTTCCTAGACTTTTTTATCACATATTCGACAGAGTTATATTCTCGGTACAGGATTAAAGATGTCATGTCGATCATAAGTGGAAACACTTTGACAAATTGACTATTTAGGATAATAACGTCAAGGTTATTTCAGATACTTTCTAGAGATATTTGATCTTACATTAAAGATTGCACCATATGAAGGTTTAAATATGTGTGATGTATTTTGTGTGCAAAGTAAGATCTTGGGACTAGGTAAGAGTATGATTATTCACACTTTTTCCTAGATAACTCTAGAAGTAAAATTAGAATTGCAGCTTGGTTTTGGATAAAGATACAACAATCCTATTGATTGATTATAGCGTAAATTATTTACACCTAAGGTATGTCCAACTAATTAAGAATAATTTTTTTTCGTTTTAAGGTAATAGTTGGACTTAAGGATAATCAATAATTATTTTGTTGTATAACTTTATAAGGATTAAGGGTAACATATAAAGAAATGATCCCACGCGCAAGTTATTTTGAGACGGATAATATGGATTCATTGAGGTTATTGAGTTTGGGGGAAAGAAATGAGACTTATGGAAATGATCTTGTGTCTCATTATAAAGGATCGTTTTAGTAAAACAAACTCAAATACCTCAAGAACAATTATTATTACAGAAATTCACTCAGGGAAGAATGAATGCATTTTCAGAGGATTACATTGTTTTCATGTCAGGACTGACATATTACAGTGTAATAACAGATTTATATATTGCATACATTGAAGAGCAAGAGTTAGATGATGAAACGGTAGAAAAGTATTCATTCAACATTTTACCGAATCATTGAAAGTTCTAACTAATACATGTGAATTATATATGTCATCAATAAAGTATTAAGTCATTTGACTAATAAAGACACTTTGGAATTATTTCATTAATTGTTTCATTACCTAAAAGTATAAAGCATATTGGTTTCAAATGGTTATTTGTTACCAAGACAGACTTATTCGGTAATGAGACAGTAAGGTTTGTCTTGTCAATAATGGCTATAAAGACAGTTGGCATATCCGGTTATATATATATCTTGAGTTACATTTGATGAATGGTGGTGAAGATAAGTTTTCAATGGTGACATTGATAAACTCATTATTGTAGATACTAGAAATCTTGAGTCAATAGATTCAAGGTAAAGTTTATGCAAATTAAGGTTTAGAATCATCCAATGAAAACTCAAATAAGGTTTTCCGTCAAAGAGTACATCAATCTACCATGATATCATCTCATTTAGTTTTGTATGAATGTGGTACATGATTGTAGATACTCAAGATTCAGTGGGAGTATGAAAATATATCAAGTTTTATACCCTTTCAGTAAATGAGACTAATGCAGTCTTATTAATGTCCTTAAAGAAATGTTCATATCCAGAAAGTACAGCTTACTTAAATCCATGTATTTCAGAAATTTTTCATGTGTTTGAATAATAAGGTATAATTGAACCTAGTTTGTACATATTTGGATATCGTGTACATTCTATAGTTTAATTGACAGATATTAAGGGAAATCAGTAGGATATTGAGATCCACTAAGGGCAGCCAAATATTGTTTGTCATTTATATTTGGAGCAAAACAATGTTATCATATGGGAGATCGATTCAGGTTGAGATCATTCGGTATTTTGACTCCTGTTTAGTCATGCTTATTTGTCACAAGGCTGCAAATTAAGTTCGGTATTGAAAGATCATTTAAGTTATTTGTGACGAAATGACGGTTATTATAGTTTTAAATAACAATACGAGTGATGTGTTGTTATAGAAACGATTCAGAGTGAAAGGCGTCTAAGATATGTTTGTACAAACTCAATTATTGCGGATCCACTTACTAAGGAATTACTAGCCATGGTCTTTATTGAGCATATTACTCAAATGGGTGTTTCGGTTCTAAAGATATTCAAGTTAAGTGGGAGTTTGTCATATTAGACACATTATTATATACGGTTATTCAGTTCTGCAGAAATAAGGTTTCCAGTTTTCAATTTCACTTTGTCTTATTTGGTTGATCTCACTAAGGCTTAAGGTGGACCAGTTGGAAATATGCATATTTGGATCACATTCGGTTGTTGTTTCCATGCTACACTCCTATACTAGATTCATGTCGTTAGTCATGTTTGCATATGTGATCATTGATGGGTCCTGTTACGACAAACTGTGGCAAAGGCCGCTTTGGTTCTATGTACATATGATTAATGGACCGAATTGCATAAGACGGTTAGAATGTTTGATAGCACTACTGAGCTCATACGGTTATAATGAATACAATTTTCAGTGTCCTACATATACTAGTATATAACCCAAGTGGGAGATTGTAAGAATTGTGGGTCTAATACAATATATGTGGACAACATTATTTGGACCTATTGTATTTATTAGCTATCATTAAGTTGAGCCCAAATACGTGATCCGTCTTAATACAAATAACACGGGCTTATTTATGTCTTATAAAGTATGGGTCAGATATTATAATAGTGTAGAGACCCATTAGGGCTTTATGGGATATATGATGGGCTTATCCACTAAAGGCGGCTAATATAGGTCACCAGGGTTTCATATCCCTCCCTATATATAGTCAGGGTTATGGTCCCTGACAGCACACTTTTGACCTAATCTCACATATATCCCATCGGTAAGGAGAAACCCAAAAGGCGAGTGTGTCTGTTAGAAGACCATAATCGGGTGATTCCATTCCAACTCACTTCTCCAATTGAGTCAGGTACGCTTCCGCTACAGTTTATTACCAATTAATTTAGTATGAAGTTTCAGTCTTGGGTCAGATTAAATCTAACACTATACCGTTTAAAGAAACTGTTTTTGCTCTCCGATCTTTGGGTCGTTCGCATTAAGCCCCTCATCTTCAAATCCCTGCAGTGTGCCATAACCCACTGGTTCCTAATCGAAAAGGTGTATGCAAACCACACGTCATCCCCTCCTACCGTGCTGCTCCATTATTTCCTTCCATTTCGCGCCGAATTCTGCTCCATCGATCTCGACGTCCCAAACTATTGCATTTAATTTCTTCAAAAACTCTTGGTAGTCACTCCTTGATGCACCGTATTTTGTGAAGGACCTTATTCATTATGCCACATACAGAACCGGTGTAGTGCCGACTTGAACATCTTCACGACGGATTTTATAATACCCGGGTCCTGATCGTAATTATGTACTCCGGTTCCTTGCCACCCATTGCAGTCAGAAATCGTTCAAACACCCAGTTGAATGATTCAAAATCCTCATGCGCGATCAGCGCGCCACAAAAGTGACTGATCGTTTATGATGATCAACCCCTGTGAACGGCGTGAATATTATTTTATATTTGTTTGTCCCGTAGGTTGGGTCGAACGAAACTGCGTCTCCAAAAAATTTGTAGTTCCTCCTAGCAACCTTGTCAGCTGAGAAAACCCTGCCTATTTTCAACCATGTTTTTGAAATGATTGATGAATAACTGACCGTCCCTCTCATGGAGGAAGCACTTGATATCTCTGCCGAAGTTCTTGAAGTCCACTAAGCTGGCACCTACATTTTCAAACCCCTCAACTCGTTCCTTGCACATGTTGTACGCCCGCGTAGCGCCAATTTTCAACTTAAACAAGCATTTTCAACCCATTAGATGTCTGATTTTACTATAACACAATACAAGTCACTAGTAGAATTAATGTCATTGGAACCTATCAAAAGGAACCGGCTGTAAAAACAAGAGGTTCCTTAGACGATCAAAAAAATGATTGGCACCTGTTGTAAATTGAACCGGTTCCAAAGACCTTATCAATAGAACCGGTTGTTCACTAAAAGGGGTGCCAAAGATAGTGTCTAAAATTTTTAGACCATATTAAAATGTTTCGGAACCTTTGGTAGGTTTAACCGGTTCCAAAGACCATATCAATGAAACCGATTGCAAAGACCATATCAATGAAACCGGTTGTTAACTAAAAAGAGGTGCCAAAGGTATATGATAAAAAAATGACCACTATTAAAATATTTTTGCACCTACTGTAGTTCAACCAGTTTCGAAGATTCAATCAATGGAACCTCTTTCTACGGCCAATGGTTCTAAAGATTCAATCAATACTGTGCTCCTCACGTGTCCCCCAAAAAAGTGTTCACCCTTCCCTGCTCACCTTTCCCCTTTCACTCTCATCCTATGTCATCCATATGTTTACCAGTTACCACTTGCCTACTTTTCAGGCTCACATTCCGCTTTCCAAAATCTCCTCCCCCGCCCCCTCTTCGTCCTTCCAAATCCCCAATTCCCAAAGTACGGAATGTAAGCAATGTTTATGTGAAGGTGATGGACGATGAGGAAATCTACACCGTTGATTGATCTTTGTCAGTGCACACCGAACAGCAACTTCATCATCGTCGTCGTCGTCATGCCATCTCAGTGCAGAAGAAGCAACATCATCTCCATAGTGAGTTAGATCAGATGTTTATATCGAAACATTTTCCCTTTTATGGATATGATGTTTATGTCATTTTAATATTCCCTGTATTATTGATTGGTTTCTAAAATTGTATTAGCTCCAATAACCATTCTGCTACTTAACTCTGAATCGATTTAAGGTTTGCTTCGAGCTTGTGATGAATTTTTAACAATATCTCATTTGTTGTGGGTTGAATATGCAGGTGGTCACTGTAAACGATTTAGTGGTGGGAATTTATGGGAGAAGGTGGGGTTGGAGCAAGCTCGAATGGAGGGTCATGATGCACCATGGTAAAGTAAGAGTCCACTTCTATCGTAATACTCCACATAATCCATCTATCTATTATTACTAGTTACACCGTACTACTTTTGGTGAGCTTATTACTAAATTACTAACGATATAGGAGTAATTTTCACTGATTTTCTTAACTTGTATATGATAAGCTAATCGTAAACCTATCAAAGATAACCAACTTAGGTCTAACTAAAAATATAGCTAGGGAAGTCGGGATCGTATCCACAAGGAGACAAATAAATTCTACTCGTAATTAAAGTCTATCTAAGTAACCGAATCGGGGATTTGTAATTAGGTTAACTAAACTAAAGTAGCTAGTGAAGGAAAGAGAAATAAAGGAGAAGAAATAACTAAAATAAATAAGATGAATAAAGATGAATAAATATAGAGAGAAAACTAGGATCGTCGGCTCACCATGAATTTCCTACGGTCACGGTCTAGGTCACAGGTCTGTCGCAGATATTGGTCTAAGGGGTAGTGAAAAGGTTCTTCCGGTACGCTATTCACCCTAGAATGCTTCTAACGGCTTCCGATCTTATTAGGGCAAACTAATGTGTTGTAGCAAGTCTAACTCTTACCAGGCTTCCGATCTTAGGTTCGAGTTCACCAATTCAATTAATCAATTACGTCGACTTAATCAATTAATCTCAATTAAATGCTACAATTAACAACTTAGACGCAATATCGTAGACAGATCTATAAACTAATTAGCAATCATATTCAATTCATGGATCCCCTAAATCCTAGCAAGGGAAATTAGCTACTCATGGAGAAATTTACGACAACAATAATAAAGATGATAAATAAATTAATCATAGTGAATAGATCTAAAGAGAAATTAAGAAATAAGATTAAGAGAGAAAGAATTAAGAACAAAGAGAATAAGAAAGAACAAAGAAAGAGTTAGATTACCGAGTTTAAAGAAAGAGTAGAAAAGAATTCATAAATCTAGATCTAAAAGTTTAGGGTAGAGAGAAATTTAAAGAGAATAGTCTAAAGAAAAGTCTAAAGAGAATTAGAAGCATAAAAGAAGAGGTTGTATCTAAATTCTAGTCTAACGGTTTCTTAAATACTAAGTTAAAACAAAAGTCCAAAAGTCTTATTAACCCTAAAAATCGAATTAGGAAAGTCTCGGTCTTTGTCCAGTCTAGAGAATAGTCGGTCGACTATTATGGATAGTCGTTCGACTATCTGTGCCCTGTTTCCGTTCTCAGCACTGCGCGCTCAACTTCAAACGCTTGCCATTTCTTCGTTACTTCTTCAAATCAGGCGTGTAATATACCGTTGGAAAGCTAAGAGAAAGATCTTTTTAACGCAACTAGAATCCACTCAATTGGTGTTGTAAAACTCAATATATTCACGTTTTAAGTAGACCCGTTTGGAAACGATCATTCTCTTTTTTTTATTTTGCAAAAGATTTCATCTTTAAGCACGATTTTTGCCTTGTTTATGCGTCTATGAGTCCATTCCCTACATAAGATGCAACAAGACCACAAAGTATCAAATTCGGGGGAAAATAGTAGACAATGCTACTCGATATGCATGGAAATGCGTGCGTAAAAGACATAATAATCATATATAAATAGCACGCATCAAACCTCCCCAAACAGAACCCTTGTTTGTCCCAAGCAAGCACAAGACAATGAAAAACATCCTAATGGAACGTATATAACTCATAACGGAGTACGCTTCAAAGTTACCCAAACCAATGCGCAACGATTAAAATTAATGTAAACAACCACATACAACAAGCTTGACCAATGACAACAATACTAAACTTTCAACCTTGCAAGACTCGTCTATGTCGGACTCTCACGGATCGCTCATCACACAAAACGGGTGATATTCTGAGTTTGTGTAAAAATGGAAAGACAAAGCACTCACCTAAACTGCGACCTACAAGAACATGCATGCAATCTAACATGAAATCAATCTCTAATAACCGTACATACGCATTCTATCGGGAACAGACACGTGCCAAGGACTTACATATGGTATAAAGTGAGGCTAATCGGGTAAGAAGGGCAAAACGATATGGATATGTAGAGTTAATAGCCAAGCTAGAATTGCACCAACCATTAATAAACATCCCTTTCTCACCAAACTCCAGTCGAAGAAATTAGGCATAGCAACAAGCGCCTTATCAAAACCGCTTCTCACTAATAACTATGAAATTAGAGAGATCAATTCTTTTCTCATAGCAAAAACACATCCTTCTTCTAGTTTAACTTCATTCTTTTTTTTTTTCTTTCCTTTCTTTTCTTTTCTTCTTTTTTCCATTCAATTTTTTCTTTCATTGAATTTTTTCCTTTTTTTTTCTTTTTCCTTTTTTTTCTCAATTCTTTTTTTACAATGCCCTTTTTTTCTTTTTCAATATATTGGTTCCAAAATTAACCCGAAAAAGAATAATTTCGTCCAACTAATCTACTAGCTTGACTAGGGTAGGCAATATATGGCATGTAGTTTGATAAACGGGTCAAACAAGTTAATTTGGCTATGTGAGGCTTATGGGAATCAGATAAAAGAAAGGATTTGCCTTTTTCGCACATGTCAAAATCACGAGTCAAAAACGTACAGGTATCAAGAGACGAATGTCATGCTTATGCAATTTGATATTACATGTCTCATAAGGAATACTACTCTTAACCTAAATGAAACTGATCATGAATGTCATCAGTTTAAAGACTCTAATTCCTTACAAATCTTAGTAGTTTGCCAACAATGAGTCAAGTTTATTCGTTCAGTACAGTTAACCAAAGATGCAAGAATGCCACATGTAATTATATACAAAAATTCTAACGGCGCACTAGCATAAGCAACTAAATGAAGACATAGAAGCATTATCATCATCGCTACATAGCATTCCGACTCAACTAAGACTCGACTAAACGGGTTTTTTTGATTTTTTTATGCATGCGGAAATGCAAGAAATATGCAGATGGATGAAAACAGACAGATGCATACCCTCCCCAAACCAAATCACACAATGCCCTCATTGTGTACAGCAAACAATAAGAGGCAACAAAAATACGGGGAAGAAATGCAAGACAATGGAAGTGCAAAAAGAAAATGAAAAACTACTTACAAGATATATACAAATGGAGACCTCCCCAAACCATCCTAATCGGAGCTCTCGTCACCGCTCTCCTCTTGACTACCACCATCGTCAGCTCCATCGTCGTCATCTCCCTCCTCGTCATCTCCCTCTCCATCATTTCTCTCCGCATTCCCGGCATTGTTACCATAGCCTCCCTCGGGATAGGTGTAGTACGTCGGGTGCCAAGCTGTAGGAGAGATCAGGCCGACCTGCACTCCATTGTTGTAACATGGAAAATCGGAAAGAGCCTGATTTAGTTGTACCGTGGCTATCCGGTGGCACAACTCATTAAGCATTCCCGGGACCGCCGCTTGGTCGAAGACCGCCGGTGTAACATACGGTGGAGGAGGCACAAAGTGAGCAGGAAATGTAGGCACATTAGAATAATCAGTATATGGAAATGCATAAGGAGGCCGTGGTGGGCCCGAAGGTCCAGCCGCAAAATATGTGATGCACGGCTGGTCGATCGGCTACCACCTCCTCGAGATTGTCGAGAAGGTCGAGACGGTTCACCCGTCTCGGGTGCGAAGTGTGTGGGTGTCTGAAGTTCCCTCCTAAGTGGTAGTAAATAGGAGGGATATGGTGGAGGGTCCCTTTCAGGACCAAAGGGTAGATAGGGGAAGGGGGTAAGTGGTGGTAGATTGTAAGGGAGTATAACTGATTCATCCTTTGCTATGCGCCAACGCAAATCGGGACCTAGCCAATGAAGACTCCTAAGGACAGAAAAGTTCAAAAGGCAATTTTCGAGGCGCGCAACAGATGGAAGATCGTGTCCTATAGGTTCCTCCCCATACGGGAAGTCCGGAAATAGCCTAAGACCGATGTGGGAAACGAGACCCCCACAATGAATGACAGAAATAAGCCCATTTCCGATATGTTGGAAATGGTGGGCAACAAGGGCGGCCACATTCATGACATATGGCCGCTCGCTATTGATGTTTAGATAGCCCGCTAGACTCTCTAATTCATCAGCATTAACATTGTTCGGCTCAGTACGTCCGTAAATGGTGCACCCTATCAGACGAAGCCAGTATCGGATGGCCGGGTGATGGACTTTGTTGCCCCGCTTACGACCCGTATTACGATCAGTAATGCAAGACCAGATTTCATTGGCTAGACGGCGAGGGGGATGAATTGAATCCCCTTTGCTAGTAACACCTAAAAGCTGACTGAACTCGCGAACGGTCCTAGAAAAACTCGTGTTAAAGAGTCTAAAAAAAATGCAAGGTGTGTCCCAGTTCATGTCACTAAAAAAATTGAAACTACTAAAAAACTCAAGAGTAAGACCCTTATATGTGAATTCTAGCATATAAATTAGCCCACTCATACCCGTACCATTAAGTAAGTCAACAACAGGCTGATAAATGCCTAACCTGTCCAAGAGCTCACGGTCTAGAAACTGTGTCGGGGTTACCTTAAGAGCTGCCAACTGGACAAAGTGATCCCTCTGATCAGCCGATGCAAACTGAATGTTGGGATATTCTGGTATGCTCTCCTCGGGAAATGGAACGAGATCGTGACTCGGCATTGACTCTCGGCTAATGTCGACCCGACGCCTTGTGCTTCCCTGACGTTGTCATTTCCTTGCATCCATATTGTCCTGAAATAGCTAAAATCAGACTAGTGTACTATACACACAAAACCCCCCAAATCAATTGAAATCAAAACCCTAATTTCAAACTGAAATTTGGGTAAAAACATTATAATGTGAAAGAAATCAATTGATTTGGGTAAGCAAATGAGTAATAGCGAAAATCTGAGAGAAACTAAGCCTAAATCCGGAATCAAATGCTGAAATCCCACGAACCCAGTAACCCAGAATTCGCGAAAAAAAAACCGTTCGACGAAAAAGATAGTCGTCCGACTATTCTGATAGTCGCCGATTTCCGACGAACAGCGTACAGCAGACCGCGAAAAAGTTGGACGGAAAAAATGAAAGCAAATCTGAGAAAACTTACTTGAATGGTTGGAAAGTAGTTGCAACTTCAAAAAGGACAAGAAACTAGCAAGGATGAAAAGATTAAAGAAGAAAAGGGATGGAGAGAAGAAGATGGTAGGGGTTGAGGATGAAGATTTGAATGATGAGGATGAAGATTTGAATGATGAGGATGAAGTAGGTGGGAGGAGTGAGAGAGAGAATAGGGTTTAGGAATAAAAAAAATTCAAAACAATAAACTGAAGTAGAGTAAAAAGAGAAAAATAAGACTTATGCCACGGAAATATTCAGCCAAGGTGCCCGATTTTGCCCGAATAGTCGACCGACAATGGGAATAGTCGGCCGACTATGGGAATAGTCGGCCGACTATTAAAAATAGTCGGTCGACTATTGTTGTCCAGTTACAGTTTCCCGTCAGTAGCCCGTTCTCTGCAAAACTCAATTCAAACCTTTAGACCCTCGTTCTCACCCTCACAAAATCTATAATGCACAAAATTAAATATGTTCTAACTAACTAAATGCAGGTACAAATGTTTTACAACCCGGGTTGCCTCGCGGTCAGCGCTGGTTTAAGGTCCCGCACGACCATAGTCACTTTGCTCAGTTGGTGACTGCTTCGAGGTACAAAACCTCGACTTCTCCTCCTGTCTCACCTTTCTCGTGGTAGTGCTTTATTTGGTGACCATTGACCTTAAAGCGATTTCCCGTTGAAGAATTTTCAAGCTCGAGCGACCCAAATTTAGAAACCGAAATTACCGTATAGGGGCCGGACCATCTTGATTTTAATTTCCCAGGAAAAAGACGAAGACGAGAATTGAACAATAATACCTTTTCGCCTGCTTTAAACTCTCTCGGAATGATACGCTTATCGTGCCACCTTTTTGTCTTTTCTTTGTAGATACAGGCACTATTGTAGGCATTCATCCTGAACTCCTCGAGCTCATCTAGCTGTAAAAGTCGATTTTCGCCACACAATTTTGGGTCAAAATTCAGGTCTTTAACGGCCCTCCAAGCTTTATGCTCCAATTCTACGGGTAAGTGACAGAACTTCCCATAAACCAACCGATAAGGTGATATACCAATCGCTGTCTTATAGGCGGTCCTATACGCCCATAGAGTGTCATCTAGTTTCAAGCTCCAATCTTTTCTTGACTTCGAGACAACTTTTGCCAAAATATCCTTAAGTTCCCGGTTGGAAACTTCGACATGTCCACTAGTTTGGGGGTGATACCCCAAACCTCTACGATGCATAACACCATATTTAGATAATCAGGCAATAAGTTGTTTTTCTTTAAAGTGCGTACCTCCATCACTAATGACGACTCGGGGAACGCCAAAACGTGGAAATATAATCTTCTTGAAAAGTTGGATGACGGTCTTAGCGTCACAATGGATCGAGGTAACGGCTTCTACCCACTTAGATACGTAGTCCACAGCTACTAAAATATACCTATTACCTCGACTTGTCGGGAAAGGACCTTGATAATCGATGCCCCAAACATCGAAAATTTCTACCTCCAAAATACCGACCTGAGGCATCTCATGCCTTCGGGAGATATTTCCCGTCCTCTGACAAGCATCACATCTTGAAACAAATGGCTTGGCATCAGAAAACAAAGATGGCCAATAAAAACCTGACTGAAGTACCTTAGCCACGGTCCTAGCGGGACCGTGGTGACCATCATAAGACGAGGAGTGACAAGCTTCCAAGATGGCATTGGTTTCCTATTGCGGTATGCATCGCCTAAAAAGTCCATCGGCACACTCCTTGAAAAGATATGAATCGTCCTAGAAATATTGCCGAACATCATGTAGAAACCACTTCTTTTGTTGATATGACAAATCAGGCGGCATTATTTTACCTACAAGAAAATTAGCACAGTCACCATACCATGGAGTATCCATTATACCAATAGCCATCAAAATATCATCAGGAAAAGAATCATCTATCGGTAAAGTATCGCCTCCGTCCTGCAATGGAAATCTAGAAAGGTGGTCTGCCACAGAATTTTCAGCGCCCTTCTTGTCCTTAATCTCCAGGTCGAATTCCTGAAGTAGAAGGATCCATCGTAGCAATCTCGGTTTGGCTTCCTGCTTCACGAGGAGGTACTTCAAAGCCGCATGGTCCGTATAAATTGTGACTTTCGATCCTATTAAATAAGATCGAAACTTCTCTAATGCATAAACCACATCTAGAAGCTCCTTCTCCGTCGTGGTATACTTCACCTGAGCCTCATCCAGAGTTCGGCTCGCATAATAGATGGCATTTACTGTCTTTTCCTTCCTTTGACCCAGCACCGCACCGACCGCATAATCACTAGCGTCGCACATAATTTCAAATGGCAATTCCCAATCCGGGGCTTGAATAATAGGTGCTGTGACCAAAGCCTGCTTCAACCTGTTAAAAGCAGATAAACATTCATCAGAAAAAATGAATGGGGCATCCTTAAGGAGCAATTGTGTAAGTGGTTTAGCAATTTTAGAGAAATCTTTGATAAACCGGCGATAAAATCCGGCGTGTCCAAGAAAACTCCTAACCCCCTTCACGTTAACGGGAGGAGGCAATTGCTCGACCACTTGCACCTTTGGTTTGTCTACTTGGATGCCTCGATCTGAAACTAAGTGCCCAAGGACAACTCCCTTGTTGACCATAAAATGGCACTTCTCCCAATTCAGCACTAGATTGACCTCAATACATCGCTGCATCACTTTATCAAGGTTAGTTAAACAATCAGTGAAACTACTACCGTAGACACTGAAATCATCCATAAATACCTTCATAATAGACTCGATATACTCGGAAAATATCACCATCATACACCTTTGAAAGGTGGCAGGGGCATTACACAACCCGAAGGGCATCCTGCGACAAGCAAAAACACCTTGGGGACAAGTAAAGGTAGTCTTTTCCTGATCATCAGGATGGATCGGGATCTGAAAGAACCCTGAATAGCCATCTAAATAACAGAAAAACTTATGTGAGGCTAACCTTTCTACCAATTGATCGATAAACGAAAGAGGGAAGAGATCTTTTTTGTTGCGGCATTTAATTGTCTATAGTCAATGCACATCCGCCATCCCGTTACAATTCTAGTAGACATTAATTCATTTTTATCGTTTTTTACCACGGTCGTCCCGCCTTTCTTCGGGACGACCTGAACAGGACTCACCCAATTAGAGTGTCCGACAGAATAAATTATACATGCATCTAACAACTTCATCACTTCTTTCATTACCACTTCCTACATTTTTGGGTTCAACTTACGTTGACCCTGTCTAACAGGTCGGCGATCCTCTTCCAGTTCAATTCGATGCATGCAAATATCGGGACTAATTCCCTTAAGGTCATCTAGACTGTAACCTAATACATTCTTGTTCTTTTTAAGAACGACCAACAAAGCATAAAGTTGGTTCTCATCTAATTTGTTACTTACGATGACGGGATAAGACTCAGAATCGTCTAGAAATACATACTTAAGATGAGACGGAAGAGGTTTCAGGTCGGATTTGGTTAGCTCTACAGCATAAGAAGTATCTACCAACCTATTTACCACTTCTCCGTCGATGCTTGTCAGTTTCTGTGTATCTCCTAAAATATCCCACACAGCATCATCGTTAGTCTTATCACCTGCACAAGTGTCTAAACATGTCAAAGCCTCGAGCGGGTCCCTACTCAGGGAACCCGTACAAACATCAAGAATAACTTCATCAATGATATCTAGTGCATAACAAGTATCCTCGATCATAGTCTTAGCTAATGTGTTGGCCAAATTAAAGGTCACTTTATCGTCCCCCACCTCTAAAGTCAAACGCCCGTGTTTGACATCTATAATAGCCCCGGCAGTATTAGAAATGGCCTACCTAAAATTATAGGAATCTGAGTATCCTCAGCCATATCTACAACAATGAAATCGACAGGTATAAAGAATTTACCTATCCTCACAGGGACATCCTCTAATACTCCTAAGGGACGTTTAACTGACCTATCAGTCATCTGAAGAGTCACACTTGTGACTTTAAGCTGACCCATATTCAGTTTCTCGCAAACTGAATAGGGCATGACACTGACACTTGCACCCAAATCACATAAAGCTTTATCGATTACATGGGTGCCTATGGCGCACGGTATGGAAAAACTACCCGGGTCTTTCAGTTTGGGTGGAGACTTACTCTGAATTAGAGCACTACACTCAGCAGTAAAAGCAATAGTCTCATGTTCATTAAAATTTCTCTTACGGGTCAGAATATCTTTCATAAATTTTGCGTAAGAGGGTACCTGGGTAATTAATTTCGTGAAGGGAACGGTTACCTGGAAATTTTTGACGACCTCCATAAACTTACTGAACTGGTTCTCGACTTTCTTATTCTTCAACCGGCTAGAAAAAGGAACTTGAATTTTGACCTGTTCAGCAGCTTTATCTTGTAGAACACCCGTTTCCACTTCAGCATCAGACGTATTATCAGCAGCGACCGTCTCGGATCTGGATCCTTCCTCTGGAATAGTCGGCCGACTATCAGGGATAGTCGGTCGACTATTATTAATAGTCGGTCGACTATTAGGGATAGTCGGTCGACTATTTTCCTCCTCACCTGTAGTTTCTGTTAATCTGTCAATGATAGTCGGTCGACTATTATTAATAGTCGATCGACTATTATTGACCAGTTCGTCATTCACAGCAATTTCAGCAGTTTTTAACGATACATCATCATCAATTACATCCTCAATTACATCATCCACAACAACAGAATTATCATAACCAGGCATCTTGGGCTCGTCATAAGTAAGGCCGCTACGAAGCTGAATCGCGTTGGCCGTATCGTGCTGTTTTTCCGGCTGTGACGGTAGTGTGCCCGGTTGCCTAGCAGACTGATTTGTGGCAAGCTGCGCCACCTGCGTCTCTAACATCTTGATCTGTGCATCTTTAAATTGGTCACTTTTCTGCATCTGGATCATGAGAGATTGCATCATACTCTTCAATTCCTGATATTCGCTAGGAACTGGAGCTGGAGTCGCGGGTGGTGGAGGAAGAATAGCAAGAGGTTGAGTCGGCGGTGGAAGAGCCAGAGGCTTTTGGAAGCTTTGTTGTTGTCCACGACGAGGCGGAACATACGTTTGTTGCTTCGGCTGGGGAACTGGGTTCAACACATTCTGACTCGTCCAACTGAAGTTTGGATGCTCCCTAGTCCTCTCATTATAGAAATTAGAATAGGGATTACCTTGCTTGAAATGTTGAAAACCTAGAACTTGTTCCATCCCGGTCATACATTCCCCCGCGCTATGGCCTTCGGTCCCACATCGCTCACACATTGCCTCATGTTTGATCATGGCATGGACAGTTTGCTGATTCGACTCGTTTCGATGAGGCGGATTCTGAATTTTATCGAGACGGGCATGAAGATGATCAAATTGAGTCATAATCTCACTGGTTTCCGCTGCGGCTACCCGAACACTTCCCCTCGGATTTCCATATTTGGCTCGATGCGTGGCCATCTCCTCGATCAATTTCCAACCCTTGTCATCATCAACATTGTTTTGGAAACGTCCGTTAGCTGCACCATTAAGAATAGCACGATTGTCATCAAATAAACCGTTATAAAATTGATTACATAAAAACCATGGTTCAAATCCGTGGTGAGGAATAGAACGGACTAGATCCTTAAATCTAGTCCATGTTTCATGTAGATCTTCCAATGGTCCTTGCTTAAAACTGGTTATTTGACTCCGTATCTGATTAATGCGCTGAGGAGGGTAGTAATGCTTATAAAAAGCAAGCGCCAATGAGTTCCAGTCATTAATGTTGGCTGCTGCTTTATCTAAGTCTCTGTACCATCTACGGGCTGGACCTGCAAGAGAAAACGGGAATAAAGCCTCCATTACTTGTTCCTGTGTTACCCCGGGAGTAACTGGAATCGAACAACAATAATCAGTGAATATTTCCATATGCTGTCTGGGGTCTTCGTCTTTCCTGTCCGATAAGGTATTTCGCTCCACTAGATTGATATAAGCGGGACGAATCTCGAAAGAGCCGGTGGTGGGAGACGGTAGCTTCCATCCTTTCGGGATGTTAGCCTGAGTCGGCTCGGAGTGAGTGGAAAGCTTCGGCGGCATGATTGGAATTGAGATATCTGACTCGGCGTCTGATTTAGTACTGGAGTTGTCCTCTTCGTGGGACAAATATTCCGCTTCCAGATTAGCGAAAACTGGTTCAAGAGAGATAGATTTTTCCGCTTGACGAATTTCTCTCCAAAAACTTCGTCTAGCTCGTAAAGTCTTCTCAGGTTCGGGATCAAAAGGATGAATCTCGGACCTGTTAGACCTGGGCATACACAGAACTAAGAAGGAAAATATGAGAACCATCTCAAGGAACGAAAGTTCCCTGAGACAAAAGATAAACTAAAAAAACAAGTAAAATTAACCGTCTCCCCGGCAACGGCGCCAAAATTTGATAAGCTAATCGTAAACCTATCAAAGATAACCAACTTAGGTCTAACTAAAAATATAGCTAGGGAAGTCGGGATCGTATCCACAAGGAGACAAATAAATTCTACTCGTAATTAAAGTCTATCTAAGTAACCGAATCGGGGATTTGTAATTGGGTTAACTAAACTAAAGTAGCTAGTGAAGGAAAGAGAAATAAAGGAGAAGAAATAACTAAAATAAATAAGATGAATAAAGATGAATAAATATAGAGAGAAAACTAGGATCGTCGGCTCACCATGAATTTCCTACGGTCACGGTCTAGGTCACAGGTCTGTCGCAGATATTGGTCTAAGGGGTAGTGAAAAGGTTCTTCCGGTACGCTATTCACCCTAGAATGCTTCTAACGGCTTCCGATCTTATTAGGGCAAACTAATGTGTTGTAGCAGGTCTAACTCTTACCAGGCTTCCGATCTTAGGTTCGAGTTCACCAATTCAATTAATCAATTACGTCGACTTAATCAATTAATCTCAATTAAATGCTACAATTAACAACTTAGAAGCAATATCGTAGACAGATCTACAAACTAATTAGCAATCATATTCAATTCATGGATCCCCTAAATCCTAGCAAGGGAAATTAGCTACTCATGGAGAAATTTACGACAACAATAATAAAGATGATAAATAAATTAAGCATAGTGAATAGATCTAAAGAGAAATTAAGAATTAATAAGATTAAGAGAGAAAAAATTAAGAACAAAAAGAATAAGAAAGAACAAAGAAAGAATTAGATTACCGAGTTTAAAGGAAGAGTAAAAAAGAATTCATAAATCTAGATCTAAAAGTTTAGGGTAGAGAGAAATTTAAAGAGAATGGTCTAAAGAAAAGTCTAAAGAGAATTAGAAGCATAAAAGAAGAGGTTGTATTTAAATTCTAGTCTAACGGTTTCTTAAATACTAAGTTAAAACAAAAGTCCAAAAGTCTTATTAACCCTAAACATCGAATTAGTAAAGTCTCGGTCTTCGTCCAGTCTAGAGAATAGTCGGTCGACTATTATGGATAGTCGTTCGACTATCTGTGCCCTGTTTCCGTTCTCAACACTGCGCGCTCAACTTCAAACGCTTGCCATTTCTTCGTTACTTCTTCAAATCAGGCATGTAATATACCGTTGGAAAGCTAAGAGAAAGAGCTTTCCAACACAACTGGATGCCGTTCAATTGGAGTTGTAAAACTCAAGATATTCACGTTTTAAGTAGACCCATTTGGAAACGATCATTCTCTTTTCTTATTTTGCAAAAGATTTCATCTTTAAGCACGATTTTTGCCTTGTTTATGCGTCTACGAGTCCATTCCCTACATAAGATGCAACAAGACCACAAAGTATCAAATTCGGGGGAAAATAGTAGACAATGCTACTCGATATGCATGGAAATGCGTGCGTAAAAGACGTAATAATCATATATAAATAGCACGCATCAGTATACTAGTGAATTTGGATAAGAAAAGAAAAGAAAGATGCTTAAATACATTCATACGTTGATGTGATGCTTACTGAGTTTGATGTACTAAGTTGGGCATGACTGAATATGTTTGAACCGATTTGAAACTGTTGGGGGAGTGCAATTCTAGCAACCCATGTTTAGGATGGATTACACCCTTACGGGTAAATTTAAAGCTTGTAACAAAATTGAACGCAACTGATACACAGAAAGACAAAATATTGGCATAGACAATTTGATTATAGTTGCATTACAAAATATCAGTCATTATAGTTGTGACCATTTTTCTAGGGGCACAAGACAATTTGATTGATTCCGCGAAGTTTATTTCTTTTAAGGTCGTTTGTTCAAGAAGTTGAAACGATTGTTGCTTTTAAGGGTCGTTTGTTCAAGAACTTATTTTGTTCCATCCCAAAATGTTGCAGCCAATAGGTTCCATCCATTCCATGTTTGTATTTGCCGCTAATTCTACTCGTAGACTTGTTTCTAGTCATATATTGTGATAGCGGTGTGTGCAGCGTTACTTTACAGAGGGAAACCGAACCAGGTGAGATGATATACATTATTCACAAATGGAGAACCGTTTACGATTCATTCTGGCGTTGCTACTGCCTACAGGCTATGGCACAACTGCACAGGTCTGTCTGCCGACACATTTCCATATCTATTTTGGGCTATTCAAGTACCTTTTCCGGAGAACCATTAGACGTGACGGACTGTCACATTTTAATTTAATAGTTGGTGTGTGAGATGAAGCCGTTTGTACCTCTAAAATCTCACTAGTATTTTTTACTACCTTGCAATTGTATTAATGTTTTGGCCAGGTGATATTCTATCGGCATCTTGGTACTGGAGCAGTAACTCAGAACTGTGTTTATTCAAGGTAATCTCTTCCAATTTGTCTGTGCTTCTCTGACTATCGATGAATTAAAAGATACTCGTATATACGTACTCCGTATGAAGCATATCTTCCTACTTTATGAATGGGCTTTGTTCATTACTAGGCTCATACATATATAGGTGGCAAATCTGGCGTTTCATTAATAAGTACGGAGTATATTAATTACAGGTAGTAAATAATAATAATAATAATAATCGACAAAGAAAAGAGATTAATTAGCACTCTTTACTTTGTCTAAACGATTTAAGAATTTGGTAGATTCTAAAGTTACATCCATAACTTAAAGGACTTACAAACTATATATGCAAACATGCTTAATACTCGACCCCTATTAGAATACATGTAGATAAGCATTAGTAGCAGATTAGTACGAGATCATGCCATGGAGCTCATGAATACTGAATAGTAAGAATAAAGCCTTCAGAATTTAATGATCAATGAACCAATGTGTTCCAGGCTACTCAAATTAGTTGGAGATCAAACAGTACACCAATGTATTCCAGCCCACTAAATATGACTGGATGATCTTTTTGTCTGTCAACTAGCATAACTAGCAAGCGTCACTGAAACTTTTAAACATGATACCCCAGATCATGGTTCCAACTCGTCTGTACACCAAATTGTTCCTTTTCGTATTAATTTAAATTATCTTTTTAGTATAAATGTGTATCTTTGAACAGGTTAAATGTATAAATGTATGTCTTTTTAGTATATTTGTGTTTACAGGTTCAATGTAGGCTTGAGTATTTTGAATATGCTCCGTAAGATTTTGGAACAGTAGGAGGAAAAACATTGGGAGCCAGGAACTTGATGCTTACGTTGCCAACAAAGACCACTTTAGTTATCCATAAACTTTAGAGTACCCTCAGATGGTTTTTTTATATGGAGCCCAAGGGGCCTGTAACTATTTGTGCGATTTTGGTTTGATGTGTGTTGAACTACTCGGAGTTTTTATTATTATAATGTTTGACCAACTCATCTATGTTTAATGATTGTATTTTTTTCCCTTGTAGTCCATAAATGTTGTCTTTCTTTCTTATTGATAATTCTTTTCTTTGCCTGATTCCGGACAGAAGTTGTGTATGGTTTAACAGAGCTATTAAGACCTGAAATTCAGAATGCTCGATTGGTTGCAAACCTTGGTATCCAACATCGATCCAGGTCCCTCTTGTTCCTTTGTTATAGATTAGCTAATCCAAACTTCCATTTTTATGATTTTACGAACTTAATTCGGGATATCCTGGCCATTAACTAATATAATTATCTTATGTGCCTCATTTTCACTATAATCATCTTGTTTTTGTCATCAACACCCGACAGTTCACACGATATGAACAAATCACATTTGTTAACTCTAATAATAACCTGACCTTAACATTAAATGAAATTTTCAGTATAAAATTATTGTACTATATTGAACGGAAGTTTGGAACTCTCTATTTCTTAAGCTTTCAATAGTCAAGAAGGCTTGTTTGAACCTCAGCATGGTTGGGTAGCGCACTACATCAAAGTTACTCAATTTTTTATCCCTTTCAAAACTTGTTGCAGGAGTGGAGAGATCTAAAGTAGCCGCTCTGGGTTTTACTTAGTTCTTATGACAGTCATGATGGTCGGACACATAACAATAGCAAGCTCCAGAATAGAATTCGATTTGCTAAGGTCTCTTTGTCTTCGTCTTTGTATCTTTATGTTATGATAACAAATTGCTTTTTTGCTTTATGAAATATAGTATTAAATTGAACTACTATTTTGCAGATTATTTCTTATTTGCGTGTTTAGGTTCTAAGATGTTTCATGTACATTTTTTACACAAGTCTCGAAAGGAGAATCTTAAACCTACTATTAAACATCAGTCAAGTGGAAATTCTTCTGTTCCATTAAGACGATATATTGTAGTATGATCTTATTAAAGTAGAGGCATTAACGTAAACGAAAGTGAGTATTCGTCACAATTCTCTTCCCTTAATTATTTTTTTACAAGCTGAAGAGACTACTAAGCTGTAGGGGAGGAGAGCTTCCTTATTTCAAGGAAGGAACCACGAATATAAAGAAGATTTTAGCTAGTATGTTTGATCTGTGAATGACCGATTAATTGATGTGAAGAAGATTGCAGTATGTACGATGACGATATACGTTGTAATTGTCGTTTAATATTAATTAAAATATTTTTTTTCAATTTTCTTGCAATCTTTTATTTAATTAATTTATCAAGTATGTGAATATATTGTTGGTGTGCGTTGATTATATTTTATATACTATTGTCGTGGATTTAAATATCCAATTTTTTTAAAAAAAAAATTATAGCACCCTTTGGAACCGGTTGTAAACTACAACGGGTTCCAATGAAACACTGTTTTGAACCGGTTGTGAATTACAATAGGTTCCAATGATATACCCTTTGGAACCGGCCGGTTGATAATTACAAAAGGTTCCAATAAAACACCTTTGGAACCGGTATTGAATTATAACAGGTTCCAATGGTACACCCTTTGGAACCGGTTGTACTTATAGTAGGTTCCAATAGTATACCCTTTGGAACCGGTTTCACCAACAACCGGTTCTAAAGGTAATCTATGGAACCTTCCTACAACCGGTTCCAAAGCTCCGGACCTAAGGAATCTGTGGCAGTAGAACCCATGAAGAAAGGTTCCAAAGGGTAGTTTACAACCGATTCTAAAGGGTAGTTTTCAAAACCGATGTAGTCACTCCTTGATGCACCATATTTTGTGAAGGACCTTATTCATTATACCACATACAGAACCGATGTAGTGCCGACTTGAACATCTTCACGACGGATTTTATAATACTCGGGTCCTGACCGTAATTATGTACTCCGGTTCCTTGCCACCCATTGCGGTCAGAAATCGTTCAAACACCCAGTTGAACGATTCAAAATCCTCATGTGCGATCATCGCGCCAGCAAAAGTAACCGATCGTTTGTGATGATCAACCCCTGTGAATGGCGTGAATATTATTTTATATTTCTTCATCCCGTAGGTTAGGTCGAACGAAACTGCATCTCCAAAAAATTTGTAGTTTCTCCTAGCAACATTGTCAGCTGAGAAAACCATGCCTATTTTCAACCATGTTTTTGAAATGATTGATGAATAACTGACCGTCCCTCTCATAGAGGAAGCACTTGATATCTCTACCGAAGTTCATGAAGTCCACTAAGCTGGCACCTACATTTTCAAACCCCTCAGCCCGTTCCTTACACATGTTGTACGCCCGTGCCGCGCCAATTTTCAACTTAAACAAGCATTTTCAACCCATTAGATGTCTGATGTTACTATAACACAATACAAGTGTTACTATAATACATTGTGTTTGTTACTCCAACTGACCCCTACAAACTGACAGAAACATTATAACTCCAACAGATAAATGATGTTACTCCAACACTATGGATATGTTACCGTAAACAAGAGCTTGTGTTACTCCAAGGGATTTAACAAGTGATGCGAGGTCCAATCGAATCGGTCGTTTAGCGAAGGATGGGAGATCAAACAATATTTATAGACTCACATAAACACAAAAACTACTAGAGTATTCGTGGTAAGTCGAGGTCGGTCCACAGGGAACGGAACAATATTGAGTTAAGAGAAACGTGTTTGGAATCTAGAGGGGGTTTTAAGGGTCGAGTCTATGCTAGAAATGCGGTAAAAGACGGAAATTAAATGACAATAAAAATAAATAGAGATGATCAATCAAGGAAAAGGTGTTAGGGGGAAGTCGGGATTCGGAAATTGGGGTCTAAGAGTCTCGGAATCGGGTTGGTCACAACATTGATAAAGAGAGAATGCCACCTTTCGGTTTCTTCACCCAGCCCACCTAAAAACCCGCTTTCGCGGCGAAGAAGGCTAAGTCTCAAATTAAGGTAATTTCTACCCCGAGTTTCCCCATATTGATAGAAATGAGTCAAAGTCGGTCTAGTTGGCCAGACTAAAACAACGATGACACAACAACCATAAACAAGATAAACCAACAAGCAAGCAACCCACTAACATCCCTCAATTCAAATAATCCAAGTCCTCATCCCTAAACCCCCAACAAGAAATTTACTCAATACTCATAATGGAAAACAACAAAACATTAACAAAGGAGAAAATAACTACAACATGCATATTAACTAAATCTAAGGAAAATAACAACAAAACAATAAAGAGATTACGATCTACCAAATTAACCACAAAACTATGAAAGAAATTGCAATCTATCAAGATAAACTAGAAAATAATCTAGAGCAACATGAATTAGATCTAGAGAAACTAACAACAAACAATGAATAAATATGCAATCAACACAATAAACATGAAACACTCTAAAACAACATAAATAAAGATGATCAAAACAAAACAATAATGAAAGAACAATAAAATGAACAATATTGAAAGAACCAAATTAAATCTAAACTAGAGATTAGAGAGTGGAAGAGAAATATACCAACTATGAAAATCAACAATAAATAAGAAGATTGCATAAATAAAGGATGAATCTTTGATGAAGAGAATAGAGGATTTGTCGTTAATCCCTTAATAATCTTCACAAATCTTCAACAAAAACTTGAAATAATCTTCTACAAACTTGGAAATAAGATCTAAAGGAAGGAAATTGATGGAAACTATGAAGATCTACTACTAAATTACTATGTAAACTACTAGGATTGTAGAGAATTACTCAATTACTACTAGAATCATCTACTAAATGGAGGGGTAAGTAGGAGAGAATAGAACTACTTAGGCAACTAATTAGGGTATACATATATATAGTAATGTCTTAATGGATCCTTAACCTAAAGCCCAAATCCAACTTTTTTGCTCCATTAGTGAGACAATCACCCTTTAATCTTCATGAGGTGGAACTTCGCCCCGTCGTACATGGATCAATACCGCCGGGTGAAATTTCACCCGGTGGTATTCTTCCGGTTTTGCAATTTTGGACGCCTTTACCGTCGGGCGAAACTTTACCCGGTGGGCAAAAGTTTCGCCCGGTCATTTCGCCCGGTGGAGAAGCTCGGTGAAAATCTTCGGGGAGGCAAATTTATCGTCGGGCGAAATTTCGTCCGGTGGTTTTTCATCGGGTGAAATTTCACCCGGTCATTTTATGGCCTTTTTTCTTGTCTCCTTCTTCGTCGTATGATTGGTTGGCTTTGAACTTTAAGTTGTGTGCTCTGCTTTTCGGATGGCATTCCCCTCTCTTGTGCTCGTGGAAGCTCGATCATGCTTTTGGTGCCAAAACCTATCAAAATTGATAGAAAAACTACCAAAAACACGTAAAACGCACAAGAGAGACGCTAATGCGAGAAATACTCAAAATAGGGCAATAATCGTACTCTAATCTCGCAAAATGTGGGAAAAACGGGTCTAAATGGGAGGAAAAACAGTCTAAATTTAGCACACAACAACAGGTTAGCATTTTAAACAAACCCGTTAATTATTCAGGATTATCTGCTTATGGTACTTTGTAAGGTTCCTCGACAGCTTTGCAAATTCTTTGTCCTTTCGTGAGATTAGTTTGTGGTTGTGCCCAATGTGGAACCTGTCAATCGCGAGAGGCCCGCCTTTACTGTACAACCTAATCCTTGGCTTGCAACCACAACGAGGGACCTTCATCTTCTTCTTCGTCGCATCAACAGCAACTCCTTTCATGACCGCATCTTTCCACCTTCCACAGAATTTGCAGTATCCTTTCCACCTTTCATGGAATTTGCAAAACTCTGCTTGTTGCAGACGAGGAGCTTTGATTTAATCGTACCACCGTGCCATCTTTTTGTTGTGTACTTCCTCACATCAAATCCACAAGCCAACGCATAGATTTGATAGAATTTTACTGCGCCATCAATTTTTGCGAAGATCTGCCCCATGTATGACGTGAAAGTGTCACCACGTCCCTGCACCATTCCTCCGCCTTTGCGTCTTCTACAATAACATCGTCAAAAAATAACATGTCAAATAATCAATGAACTCAGTACTAATTTAATGAACTGTCTGGATATCATGTATGCCATTACTCTACAATGTTACTATAAGACACATCAGTCGTTACTTTATTACGTATGATATGTTACTTTAATGCTTGTCAGTTGTTACTCTAATGCGTATCAGTTATTACTTTATTACGTGTGATCTGTTACTCTAATGCTTGTCAGTTGTTATTCTAAAGTGTATTAGTTGTTACTTTATTACGTACGATCTGTTACTCTAATGCATATCAGTTGTTACTGTAATGCATATTATCTGTTACTTTATTTCGAACGATCTGTTAATTTATTGAAATTAATGTGTTATTACTAATGGAATTCAAGTTATCAAGTTATACGCGTTGTTCATCGTCAAAACAATGACCTCATTTAAATTAAAAAAATTACTACAAACTGTAACTTACAATTGGTAACCATTGAGCAAAAGTCACCGTTGATGTGTTCGACAATTTGTAGATCAGCCATTGTAGCGTTGTTGCAGTCACGCAAAGAAGATGAATGAAGGTATGTTTGAATTAGGGTATGAATGGGATGAATATTGAATGGGGTGAATACTGAATGGGATGAATGTGCATATTAAATGATATAAATTGTGATATTGTTTCTTACTCATTATTATGTCAGTTACATTCCTCTAATTTAGGAAACAGTATCTTCCTTTTTTTTAAATGTAAAACCTCAAAGCATCATATCCATCCACTACAATGGATGATAGAAGGACTTACGGATATATATATATATATATATATATATATAGAGAGAGAGAGAGAGAGAGAGAGAAAAGAGATCAAATAAGTTCACCATATGTAATTAAGTCTATATTAAAGTTACAGATGACATGTGATAAAGTTGCATTTATTCAAAATTGATATGTAACTATAACATTCAGCATTTTTATCACTTCAAGAGATAAAGTGCAACTTCATCACTCATCTCGTGTAACTTTAAGCAATGTTTGTGTAACTTTAACGCTGGAACTTATGAACTTAAAAAAGTTGTTGACCTTATATAGAAATGGGATCAAGGAAGTTGGTAGTGGATTGGGAAGTTGAGAAGTTGTTTGTTGACCCTTGATCTTAAGTTGAATGGATGTCTTAGATGGAAGATGTGGTTTAAAAGAAAAGACAATAAACTGACACAGCAGCAGTGGAGAGAGGAAAGCAACCCTCCCCTCAATCACACTTCGCAGTAGTGGAGAGAGGGAAGCATCCTCTCCTCAATCAAA
Source organism: Agrostemma githago (assembly GCA_958450325.1). Taxonomy (NCBI): domain Eukaryota; kingdom Viridiplantae; phylum Streptophyta; class Magnoliopsida; order Caryophyllales; family Caryophyllaceae; genus Agrostemma; species Agrostemma githago. Next base: position 9,358,426 of record OY288241.1, on the reverse strand, counting down.
CTCTCACTTCTTTATTCTCCCTCCTTACAACTTGATGCTCTCTCATCTTCATCTCCATCTATCGAACAAAAAAAAGCATCATCATCTTCAAGATCCATTCGTTCATTCAACAAAAAAAACATCCCATCTTCAAAATTCATTCATTCAACAAAAAAAAAATTTCTTCATCTTCAAGCTTCATTCATCCAACAAAAAATAAGAACATCTTCATCTTCAAACTTGATGAATGACGGAAATTTGTAGAACATCTTCATCTTCATCCTATAATCATCTTCATCATGCGTAATGTTCTTACAGAATTGCAAGGTCACACACTTTCAGTTGTATAGTCACACTTATTAGGTTGCATAGTCACAGTCATTATGTTGTAGAATTACGCAGTTGTACACTCATTGTAGTCACATATTCAGTTGTATAGTCACACTCATCATGCTGTATAGTCACACTCGTTGTGTGGTAGAACCACGCAGCTGTAGAATACCTTGGATTAAGGTGTCATGCGTTTAATCATCTTCATCTTCATGATTGTTTTTTTTCATACCTTCTTTTTTTGGTATTTATAAAATTATTCATCTTCATTATCCAAAAAAAATGAAAGTTGAATATGGATGAATGGACGACTGTGACCTCAGTAACGACATTCTAAAAAAGAAAGTATTAATCACATACAAAAGTATTTAAACATTCATTAAATATTCAACCTTCATTAATGTTGGTTTCTTCTATAGTTGATTTCTTGTTTGTAAGACACATTTAAAATTTTGAAAAATTACTGAAATGTTCTACTCTCCTATCACAAATATTACCACAGGTGACTGTTAGACGTAAAATGAGCGACTTCGATTCATCCAACAAAAAAAAGAAGAATTTCTTCATCTTTAAGATTCGTTCATCCAAAAAAAAGAACAATTTCATCTTCCAACTTCATTCATCCAACAAAAAAACATTCTAATTAATATATGTTCTAGTTAAAAATATTATTTTGATTGACTGTAAAAACATTTTAATTAAAAAAAAAAGAACAACTCATTTTGTGCGTAATGTTCTTGCAGAATTGCAAGGTCACACACTTTTAGTTGTATAGTCACACTCATTATACTGTATAATCACACTCATTATGTTGACGTTTGACATTATGCACAAAATGAGTGTGATTCTACAACATAATAAGTGTGATTCTACTGCATGATGAGTGTGACTATACAAAATGAAAAACCAAAATCTGTCCCGATTATACAATATTAGCTGTGTGACTATACAACATAGCGAGTGTGACTATACAACAAGACGAATGTGACTATACAAATACGACCACTTTTTGGCTACAAACCAATTGGTGCACAGCTGCATGGTTTTAAAGGTGAAAGAATAAGTGATTTTGCTATAGATCTCGCGTGATTAATTATGAAACCAGAAAATAGCGATGAAAATATATTTACATTCGAAAAAGTCCATCCTTTACCTATAGTATGTCAAACATAAAAACATTTTAATCCACCAAACATCCTTTACATATAGTACGTTCATCCTAAAGCAAACATTTTATCCCATATAAATACTCAAGAGTTTAACGATGGTCTCCGGTACGTGCGCAACAATACATTGTCCAATTACGTGGTCGGTCGCTGTTCTTCCACGACCTTCTTCTTCCCACCGCCCCTTTTACCAACATTCATCTTTCCACCAACCATTTCGCTGCAACAAAACACACAATCAATCTAAATCACACAACACAACTGAATATTTGACTACAATGACTGTACAACTACATGATTGTACATCATAATGAGTGTGACTATACAACTTTAACTGTGTGACTATACAACATAAATGGTGTGATCCTACAACATAATGACTGTGATCCTACAACATAACGAGTATGACTATACAACTTCAACTGTGTGACTATACAACATAATCTCTATGACTATACAACTAAATTATACTCGTACTTATTTATACTTCAATCATCATTAGCAAAGATGATTACTGACAGGGGTTAGTCGTATCCCTAATCAAAAGTACCCTAAGGTCACTAACTAATGTAGATAGCGAAGTCAGGGGTCGAACCACAAGGAGATGGGAATTCAATTGTTTATCCTAAGAATTAGATTCTAGATTATGGGTCACAATTGGTTGGTTAAGTAAAGTAGAAACTAAATAACTAAAACGGAATAACAAGAAGGGAAAAGTCAAGGGTCTCAGGTTCACTACAAATATTAGTCGGGTCAGGGAGTCAACTAACAGGTCAATAATCGAACTACCTAAGGTGCAAGTCCGGTCGGTACAATACAACCTTTAGATCTAAACTTAACATGCGGTCGCTAGCATTAAGTCAGTCTACCCGAATTATCGTGGCCCAATTAGTTCTTAACTCGGTCGGTGAAAAGCCCTAATTGCTATGCTAATTAATTTACTTATGCATCAGACAATCAATCAGATTTAAGACGATAAACAAGCAATAGTTCATGCGATTAACAACTAATCAATCAATTATAACCCCTCCTAACATGCATAGATCCTCTTAACCCTATATGAGAAATTAGCTACGCATAATAAAACTAATCAGACAAGAAAGAAACAAATCGAATCTAAACATATCAAGATGAATTAACAATCAATTGAAGGAAATAATAATACTAGAACAATAAATAAAGATGAATTGAAAGAGAATTGAAATTCAATACCGAATGATGAAGGAAATTGTAAAGATCTCTAGGTTGGTAAAGTAAACTATGAAAACTGAATCATGAAAAGTATGTAAAAGAAGGTAAAAGAAAGTGTAGAATGAAAAGTGTCTGACACAAGTCAGGAAAATTGATTTTAAAGAGTAGCAGTTGGACTTGAAAACAGTCCCAAATTCTAAGTTGAAACAAGAATGACGCGAGGCCCGGTTTGGGTGCACTCGATCGAGGGCTTGATGACACTCTATCGAGTGATCCCCCCAAAATATGGGCAGAGAGCTTCACGGAGTGGCACTCGATCGAGTGCAGTATGGGCACTCGATCGAGTAGCGCTGTAGATCACAGCATCGCGCGCTCTACTTCAAATGGCTACCATTTCTTCGTTACTTGTTCAAATTAAGCGTGCAATATACCTTTGGAAAGCTAAGAGAAAGTGGTTTCCAACGCCACCAAAATAACCCTAATTGAAGTTGTAGAACGAAATTTATGAACATTTGAAGTTGACCCTTATGTAGGCCAGGCGATCATTCTTTCATCTCGTTTGATATCCTTTCCTTCTTTGATCTTTGTTTCTTCGTGTATTCTGCATCTTCTTCCTTCGATTCTGCGCTTAGATGTGAATTCTTCAATTATCGATTCCGTAATGCTCTGATTAGCTCCAAATGCATCCAAATCTACAAGATACACACAAATACGGAAGTATCGACGTTCAAAGTATATATTACATCATTATTAACGAGTTAAGCACAAAAACCGAGATAAAACTAACAATTAGGGGATGGAAATATGTATATAAATAACACTCATATAAATAACCGAGATGGAAATACTATTAATTGGGAGTAATATAAGCTCAAAATGAGAAAAACACCCATAACAAAAATACGTTTTCTATTATAACGTCCATAAAGGCCAGGGTACTCATTTTAATAACTTTTTTCTTTTATATTTTGACTTTTGAAAGCATATTCTTTTATGATTTTATAATGTAATCTATCTTTTAATTTTAATTACCTTATGAATAATGAGTATAATTAAGTAAGAATATAACAATTTGATTAAAATTATAATACAAATTTAAAAAATTCGAAGAAAATACTCCTTCCGTCTCTCGTTCATTTGTTTGTCTTTGATTAAAATATTTTTTTTAACAATTAATATAAAAGACAAACAAATGAATGGAACGGAGAGAGTACAAATTTAAATTGGCACAAATTTGTAAGGATATACACCCTCCGTCTCGGTCAATTGTTATCCTTTGATTTTGGCACAAAGACCAAGGAAAGAGGAAGTGGTCAATGATGAGATGACAAATGGATCAAATTGAGTATGAATGATGAAATTGTTTATCAAATGTAATCCTAAAATAGAAAGAACAACAATTGACTTAGACACCCCAAGTAGAATAGGACAACAAATAATCGGGACGGAGGAATAACATTCTGGTTAAAATTATACTACAAATAAAATCATGCAAACTCAAAAAAAATCGTGCAAACTAAGGGCGTCATTTTCCAATCTCACTCTAGGTCGTTACAATATTTGAGACGACCATACGTGTTATCATTGGATTAGATAGATAAGAAAGAGTAGAAAACTTTTATTTATTTATTTATTGGATAAAGGGTAAATGTATACGCAATAGTTGTCAACTTCATTATCATCCCACATCGGTAATTAATTTGAACGCTATGAACTGGTTTGCACTAGCTTGGGAATTACTGGTAGGATGGAGCAAATGAGTAGAAGACCAGGGCAAGTCAATCTAAGAATATCAAATAAAAAAATACAAGTAGTTAGGTCTACGAGGGTTTCAGTCGATCGAATTGGTCGCAAATTTATGTTAGCCTGTTAGGTGTACAAGCAAGCTACCAATGGTTACAAATTAAAGCTAATCAATTACTTTACGTATTCCAAAGGTATCAATTTGATTAAAGAGATTATAGCATGGTACGAGTACTAGCTAAATTAGTCCCATCAAATTTTTAAGCTCCAACATAATTAAGTTACTTAGTGAAATGATTTTAGCTACAATATTCTAACTTAAATGGACCCACACACTAACATAATGTCCAATCCATATTTTTAATAAAATTATTTGTCAAAAAATACTCCGTAACAATTTGATTGGTTAAATTATTTTGTGGGCTCACTACATAAGCTACTAGCTCCATGGAATAACTAGCTTGAAGAGTTGAAGTTAGCTAATACAAAAGGGGAGAAACAATGGTTGAGCAAGTAGGTAGCAATTTTTCATATTTGCAAGCAAGTCTCTAAGCTAAATCATTGTATAGCAAGTTTCATATTTGCACTTAGCTTCCCCAAATATCAATTATGGAGTACTAGATTATACCGTCAGTTGTACATAGAGCTATGTACAACTGGTTTTATGCATAATTTTGAGTGTTATCACAAAGTTTTTGAGTTTGATCGATGGACACATGATTTTCACTCTTAGGGCGTGTTTGGATAGAAGAAAATGGATGGAAAGGGAGGGAAGAGAAAGGGAGGGAGATCATATCCTTTGTTTGGTTAACAAATTGGGGGTGAAGGGATTTGGAGGGGGGAAAATGGATCCCTCCATTTCCCTACCTCAATAGGCAAGATTTGGAGGGAAAACTCCTTTTCTTTCCCTTCCCTTCCCTCCCCTCCCCTCCCTTTCATTTCCCTCCTTCCCCCTCCCCTCCCTTTTCCTCTCATTTTCTTATCCAAACGGACCCTAAAACTCATCGATATGTAGTCTTACAAAAGTTGACTCTAGTATAGGGGATTAGGGGGGAGCTGGCATGCGGACACGTGAAATTAAATGTGCAACGCCAAATTAAAAGGTAGGGAAGAAGTTAGACTACGTAAAATGGAGAAATTGACTACGTATACGGAAGACGCAGGCACCAGGCTTAGGCTTAGGCTTCTACATACTATGTAGATGAACTAACATTAACCTAACAAATATTGTTGCTGGCGAAAAAAAATATATATCATGCATGGCGTCATCTTAATTAATTAAGGTTTGCTTACATTTTGCATGTATCCTAATCGTTGTGCCAATTATATTAAGAGGTCCTTTTCGACTTATGTAATTGCAAATTTGCAACTTCCAACTGTTTTAATTTTAACTTATGTACACCAAATACACTCCACTAATTAATGAAAATAAGTTCATTATTGCTTAAACTTTACTTGCCTGTCATCCCTCCCTCAACTACAGTCTTCGACAATATAATGCCACATACTCTACATTATATCCACTCTAATCTTTGTACGGTAACTATTAATCTAACCTTAATTAGCTACATAATTATTGAAGGGCAATCGATTTCATCATTCATAATAAGACAAAAGTGATCGATGGCAAGTTAATAAATAACTTTTTTTATTTTCTATTTCATGCAAGTATCATATCATAAGCATGCAGTTGGATATACTCGATCTCAGTCTACCAATAACTTGACTTAGAGTATTAGACTACGTACGTTCATACAGAGTATATTTTTTCACGTTCGATCTATGTCTTGTCTGTAAGTGTACATAATGCTTTGTTTATTTGATTAAGTAAGCTCGGTTTATATACTGAGTGACCATGACAAGATACATCAAATCTAAAGTCATGCATACTACTGACGGGAATAAAGTTACACACTAATGATGGAATGACATTCATCATTTACTAACATTGTCAACTCAGTTCATCATATCAATATTGCAATACATTCAGTTTGAGGCAAATTTGTGATCAATTTCTCATTTTTAAACGGTAGTCGTTCCATTCAATTCTAATAATTTGGTGATCCAATTTGATGGTAGACTAGTACATACTAGAGTAATTCACATAAATCAAATGAATGGCCTTGTTGAGAGTTGTACTCGTAACTTGCAAACGAGTTTTGCTATAAAATATAGGAGTAGCTACGAGGGAGGTTACAGAAAAGTGTACGTATGAGCATATTTACGTACAAGTAATGTGAATAAATGGAGGTGGAGTTTGGACATTAGACTTTTTGGTGTTAGACACCTACATACAACAATCAACTACTATTACGGCAATTGATTAAAGTCAATGAGAAAATTAATTGACTTTGATGTATGTATGTATCGTGGACCTCGCTCTTAGCTTTTGTGTAGTAGCCGTGTCTTGGTGAATGCATGTCACAAATAACCACATGTAATTATTGGTGCTAACCCGGTTCTCAATAATCCTCTTAAAACTTAAGACATCCGATCCCCAACATTATTAGTGGCGCTAACATATTTTATTACTCCCTCCGTTCCAATGAATTGTTTGCCTTTACTTTTGGCACCAAGGGGAAGAGATCCAATTAGGACGTGACATGTGGAGTCAAGGATCAAATTACATATAAAATGCATTCCTAAAATAGAAAGGCAAACAATTCATTGAGACGCTCCAATATGGAATAGGCAAACAATTCATTGGGACGGAGGGAGTAGTACGGAATATTACACGCTAATGTAAGTTCAAATCTTTCATTCCATGTCTCATGTCTTATTACCTCTACATTTATTTGACACGTCAACAATAAATAATCATTAAAATAAGAAAAAATATGTTTTGTCATCGGGTGTTATGCCACCATACCATACTAATTAAAATTATAGTATAGATCTCGTTAAGGATGATGCTTCGTAACTCACAAAATAAAGTTGATGAGTCATAAAATGGGATAAGGAGCCGAATTGATCGAAGACTATGAAAATATAAAAATGATACTGTACTCTGTATTATACTCCCTTCGTCCCTTTCAATAATTATATATTTCCCCTTTGGGTGTACGAGTATTATTAAATACGGAGTAGTTACCTATATATTTCTATTTTTTGAAAGTTTTTGTTATGTTTATGTAATGCAAATGGATTTTGTCTGGTCCAAATCCACCGATTATTATTTTCTTGAATTCTGATTCAAAAACAATAAATAACTATTGAGTAAGACGGAGAAAAATTTAAATGAAGAGGTCTTAACCAAGTGGTTAAGACAGAGGTATCATTTTACAATAGGTCTCGAGTTTGATCCCCTCCCCACTAATAAAAAGACAAAAAATAGTTTAGACCCCGTCCATTTATATTTAAAATAAATTTATTTGATATTTCTAGATATTTTGTCTTTTGTGTCAGTAAATTTATTTCACATGTTTTGTGCTTCAAGAGAGTTGGTTTTAATGAAAAGGAAACATTGAGAACTTCATTAGAGGGTTGGATGTTGAGGATAAATGGAGTGATGAAACAGTAGAGTCTCCAGAAGCGACTTTATTTGATGACAAATACTAGTCCGTATGATTCGCAGCAGCCGGCAAGAGTAGGCCCCGTCCCCGGTCCCGCTACAAAATTTACAAAGTGGCATGACTATTCTATTTCTGTGTCCAACTTCCAACACCTTTCAGATAAACCCAAACGTGCCCCCCTAATCTACTCATTTCACCATTTTGCCACTCAAAAACTAGGAGGTAGGAACTGCATACTCGATAATCGGCCAATTAATCAAATGGGTAAAAAAGGTGGTTCATATGTGACGGGGTGGTGAAAAGAATATCGCCGATGTCAAATGGATAAAAAAAATTGCAACCAAGTTACGAATTGACAAAAATATGTAATCAATACCAAATTGGTAAAAAAATGATACTCGAGCGACAAAATGGTAAAAAAAAACGTAATCGGTGTCAAATCAATAAAAATGACAATTCTTCTAATCAAAAACATACGGAGTATCAAAGAACATTTGTCCTTTTTTCGACCCATTACTATAGTTGATTAGAAGATGATGGGGTCGGCACCACAGGAAGCCGGCAGCCGGCAACTCATAGTCATCTTCCACCTAGCGATCGGCGCACGCCGGCTCCTCCTGGCGGAGGGATGCGCCGGCGTATCGCGGTAGAGGGCAACTGATCCGTACAACTCAAGGCCTATAAATACCAAGAGAACCACCACCAGAAAGGGGACAAAAAATATACACAACACATCATCTTTCTAAAAAGTTAAGTAATACCCTCCATAATTCTAGAATCGACTTCCTAAATCCCGTTAACTGACTTGAGCGTTGGAGAAGCCACCTCGGAAACCCTCCGAGGCCCTTGTGTGCTCTTTGCGCAGGACTGGAGCATAGAGCTCATCCAAGGACGAGAAGGAGATTGCCGGTCACGTCCGGCTGGAGGCACACGATTGTTTGTCACCCAAACAATTTGGCGCTGTCTGTGGGGAACTTTGAACAAAAAGCTCATCGCTCTACAAAAAACCCGTCGGAATACTCAAGGAAATGACAACTCGCGACGCCCTCGACGCCACTAGGGGCGGAAAAGGATGCCAAACTCGAGGTTGTGGAGACCTCCCCCCCTGAAAACCCGGCCAGAAGCAAGGATAGGGGGAAAGGTCACATGGCTACGACGTCCACCCCGGCGGTGGCTCCATTGACAAGCACCCCGGCAGACGCATTCACCTCCGAGCAGCTGTCCGCCGCCCAGCTTTTCCTTGCCGCGTTCTTAAGGACGTCCGCCCCGTCGACCATGACCGCGCCTCGAGGAGAAAAGCCTCCAGGGCCGGTCACCGGAACCTTCCAAAGAGCTAACGTCTCACCTAGGGAACTCTTTCCCGAACAACCTGAAGCGTTAACACTGGAAGAACGAAAATGCCGGTATCAAGAAAAGAGCAGACGCCTGGACGAGGAAAGGATCGAGCTGTACAAAAGGAGACAGAGGTACCGGCCCATAGGACCTTCCCCTTACTGCCCGAAGGTAGGCTTGGGGGCCCTAGCACCAGTCGACAACCTGAGGGGAGACCTCGAATCCCCACTGGAAGAGAGACGACGCGAGAGGAGTAGAAGTCACACTCCGACAATGCGCCACCGGTTGGGCCCAGGAACCCAGAAAGCCAGAAGAAGTCACAGTCCCCAGAGAACGGTCCACCATCGCCTAGGCCAGAGGGAAAGGGATGGCAGGCCGGCAAAAACCATAAAGGATCGACTGGGCAGAAATGAACGAAGGCGGAGTCCTAACAGCCCCGAAGGGTGCGGCTCGGTATTCACCCGGCTGACGAATGACACCGGCCGGAGAAGCGAGCGCACACCCAAGGAAGGATCCCCCGAACACGAAACCTTTGTAACATGCCGGTCCAGAAGAGAGGCCCCCACCGTCCAGGAGGAAGACGAGGGGGAATCCGAATTAGCCGTACCCGCCAAAAGGACGCCGAAAAAGATGCGACCCACAGTGTCGCCGTTTCACCCGGAAATTACGGAGCACCCTATGCCCCGAGTAAAGGTGCCGAACATCCAGTTCGACGGAATGACAGACCCCAAGGACCACTTAGCGACATACGAGAGCTACATGGCTATGTACGAGCTCGACAACGCGGTGTGGTGCCGAGTATTCCCCACCACCCTCACCGGATACGCCCAGTCATGGTTCCGAGGTCTTCCCCGGGAGTCCATACGGAATTTCAGAAACCTTAGCACGGCTTTCATAGATCAATATGCCGGTAGCAGACGCCGGCAGATTGTGACAGTGGACCTAATGACCATGCGACAAGGGCCAAAAGAAACCGTTAGGGAGTACGTCAGGAGGTTCGACCTGGAGTGCCAGCAAATTAGGACAATCGACGCGTCGACGGCTGCTTGCGCCTTGACCCACACAATGACAGAGGGCCCTCTCAAGAGCCATCTACTCAGGGAAAGGCCAACCTCCCTAGTGGAGGCAAGGCCGATAGCGGAAGGATACATGAATGAAGAAGACAACAAGACACGGCGTGAAGACCCCTCGCCGCCAAGAGCCCGACGCCCACCCTTGGAAAGGATCGCGAGACCGACAGGCGAGAGGAAGCCTCCCCGGATAAGGAACAGAGGCCGCGGAGAGAGACGGCTGGAAAGGGGCCCCTACGTCCCAAAGTTCGACCACTACACCGCGCTGACACGCCCAAGGGCGGAAATCTTCGACATAGAAAAGAACAATGGGAAGTGGGGGACGCCCAGACCAGTCAGGACCGGGTCCCGGGCCGATCCAAAGAAATACTGTGCAATCTTTGACCAAACGGGGCACACGACGGAGGAATGCAGGAACTTGAAGGACGAGATTGAAGGCGTCATACGACGCGGTTCACTGGCAGCCTACGAGGCTAGAACCTTACGCGTCGGCAACAACAAAAACAATAACAACAACAACAACAACGTCAACGCCGACAGGAATAGGGACAGAACCGAGAAGAGGAAGAAACACAACGTCATTAACATGATGAACGAAAGGGAGCATGGAGATGGGACCAGCAAGCGGCAGATTAAACGCCACCTAAGAGAGCTAACCCAGCATATATGCTACGCCAACGAGGCCAAGAAGGAAACCATTCCAACTCTCAGCATCACGGCAGAAGATTACCAACGGGTAACATACCCCCCCAGTGACCCCCTGGTACTAGCCATCAAAATAGGCGACTACACCGTCAAGAGGTGCATGATAGACACGGGCGCCTACACGAACTTGTTATATAGAGAAGCTTTCGAACAAATGGGTTTTGACAAGAGACATCTGAAACCAACGGCGCGAAACCAACGGTCGGCGCGCTACACGGCTTCTCCGGAACCGGGGTCGTACCCATGGGCACGATTGACCTACCGACTACGTTCGGGGAAGCGAAAGACGCGAAAACAGTGACGGCGCAATTCGTAGTAGTAAACGCCAAGTCAGCCTACAACGCCCTAATCGGCCAGATAACCCTGGACGGGGTGCACGCCTTGGTATCCATACGGGCTCTGACCCTGGCCTACGTCACCGACAGAAAAACCGAGGGAAAGCTACACGACGACCAAGACTCCGCCAGGAGCTGCAACTCGCTGGCCCTCAAGCGATCCCAGGAAGAAATGAAGGGCAAGAGGAAAGTCATCCCCGGCCCCGACGAATTCCAACCGGCCCTAAAAACACTCAAAATCGAGGAGTGCACGGACCCCAACTCGGAGCGCCTTGAACCCGGAGGGGAAAGCATGACAGTAGAGCTGGAACCTGGCCGGTCCGTCCTCGTAGGGGCCGGCTTAGAGTCAGGGTACCATGGACGCCTCGTCATCCTCCTAAAGGACAACACTGACGTGTTCGCATACTCGGCAGACGAGATGACGAGAGTGGACCATAAGGTGACAGTGCATAAGTCAAACGTCGACCCCACTTTCCGTCCAATAAGGCAGAAGAAGAGAACCATGTCGACGGAAAAGGATGACACCATCTGTAGTGAGGTCGAAAAATTGATAAAAGTCGGCTTTATAGAAACATGCAATTACCCCGACTGGCTGGCAAACGTGGTAATGGTGAAAAAGTCCTCAGGCGCCTGGCGCATGTGCGTGGACTTCACCAACCTCAACAAAGCATGCCCAAAAGACTGCTACCCCCTACCCAGGATCGACCAGCTGGTGGACGCCACCAGCGGACACACCATGTTGAGCTTCCTAGACGCCTTCTCCGGGTACCACCAAGTCTTCTTGTGGGAGCCGGACAAGGTCAAATGCGCATTCATTACCAGCGCCGGGACATTCATGTACAAGATGATGTCGTTCGGACTAAAAAACGCAGGCGCCACCTACCAAAGACTGGTAGACAAGATCTTCAGAGGACAAAGGGGCCGGAACATGGAGATGTACGTGGACAATGCGATCATAAAAAGCAAAGCGAACGAGCAACATCTTGACGACTTAAAAGAAACGTTCCAATCGTTAAGAAAATACAAGATGAAGCTCAACCCCAAGAAATGCACGTTCGGAGTGAGGTCCGGAAAATTCTTAGGCTTCCTAGTAAGCGCTAGGGAAATAGACGCCAACCCAGAGAAGGTTCAAGCCATTCAGGACCTGCCGGAGCCAAGAACCATAAGGGATATACAGAGGCTCACGGGGAGAATGACGGCCTTAGCACGATTTATCTCAAGGGCGGCAGACAAATCCACCCCTTTCTTCGGGGTCCTAAAGGGGAACAAGCATTTCAAGTGGGAGGAAGAGCAGAAAACGGCGTTCGCCGACCTAAAAGAACATTTGAAATCTCTACCAACGCTAGCACGACCAACAGAAGGCGAAAGGCTATACGTTTACATAGCGGTCACCAACGTCACAATAAGCACTGTCATCCTTAGAGAGGAAGAGAAAGCCCAACAACCGTTATACTTCGTCAGCCACGCATTAGGGCCGGCAGAAAAGAACTACCCGATGGTAGAGAAGGCGGCATACGCCGTAGTCGTGGCCGCCCGAAAGTTGCGCCCCTACTTCGACGCACACCCAGTAACCGTCCTCACGAACTTGCCTCTGGAAAAAGCTTTGGAAAAATTCGAGAAGTCAGGACGAATGTTGAAATGGGCCGTCGAGCTGAGTGGCCTAGGAATAACATACCAGTCAAGAAGAACGATAAAAGCTCAGGCAAACTTCATAGCTGAATGCTCACACTCGGAGGAGGATGACCCACCGTCAGGAGTTTAGGAAGTGTTTACCGATGGCTCAGCCACCAGCAACGGCTCGGGGGCCGAGGTCGTCTTAACGAGCCCCGACGGCGAAGAGTTCGAGCACGCCCTGAGATTCACTTTCCAAACATCCAATAACGAAGCCGAATACGAGGTCGTCTTGGCCGACATCCACCTCGCCAGGGCCGTCGACGCCGAACGAGTCGTAATATCGACAGACTCGCAGCTAGTGACTAATCAAATTAATGGAGAGTATGAGGCCAGAGAGCCCTCAATGGCGCTCTACCTAAAGAAGGTTAAGGAAGAGCTGTCCCAGCTTCAGTCGTACGAAGTCAAACAAATACCCAGATCACAGAATAACCGGGCAGACGCCCTGTCAAAGCGAGCGAGCTCTAGTTTGCAGGATATTCGACGATCTGTCTGGGTAGACGTCCGACAAAAGAAAAGCATCACGACTGACAAGGATGGCCAGGGCGGCGTCCACAATGTAAAGTGCGAGGACGACAGGGACTGGCGGACGCCGATCATCGAGTATATCCTTAGCAAACGGCTGCCGAAGGATCCGACCAGAGCAAAGCGAATGCCAACGACGGCATCAAGGTATAGGATTATAGCAGACTAACTATATAAGAAAGGAACTGCGGCGCCAATCCTGAGGTGCCTAAAACCAAGAGAGGCAGCGGAAGTGTTGGACGACATCCACTCAGGAATGTGCGGACACCATATAGGCGACAGGAACCTAGCACATAAGGCGGTTCGGGCCGGCTATTACTGGCCGACCGTCCTGCACGACGCCAAGGAGCTATCCAAGAAGTGCCGCAACTGCTAGATTCACTCGCCAATAATCCACGCGCCGGCCAGGGAACTTCAACCCATCCTAAGCCTCATCCCCTTTGCCCAATGGGGAATAGACATTCTGGGACCCTTCACGACAGCGACCGGGGGCAGGAAATTCGTGATTGCACCCGTGGACTATTTCTCAAAATGGATAGAAGCGGAAACCGTCTCAAACATCACCGAGCCAGTCGTACGCAAAGTAATCTGGCGCAACGTCATAACCCGGTTCGGAATGCCAAAGGTGCTGGTCTTCGACCACGGCCGCCAGTTCGACAACCCTCCCATAAGAGCATGGCTGGAAGGACTAGGATTCGCCGTGGCGTATTCAGCCGTCTGCCACCCCCAAACCAACGGTCAGGCCGAGGCGACCAACAAACAAATCCTCAACGGGCTAAGGAAGATGCTGGAAGACCTAAAGGGAAGATGGGCGGACGAACTGCCAAGTGTGCTCTGGTCATTAAGAACAACACAAAAAGCCGCTACCGGACATTCACCGTTTGGCCTCGTATACGGAGCAGAAGCCCTTCTGCCCATAGAAGTACGCATCCCCTCCGCCCATAGCAAGTACTACGAGGGAGACATGAACGAAGCCGCCATGGAAGAAGCCCTGGACTTGGTAGAAGAAACCAGAGAAGAGGCGCATGTGAACCTGGTAGCATACCAACAGCGAATGAGAAAAGCGTAAAATCAGAAGGTCAACCACCAAAAATTCCAGGTGGGAGACTTGGTCCTCAGAAAATCAGTGGCGGTCGGTAAAGCAAACGAACACGAAAAGCTTAGCGCCAACTGGGAGGGTCCATATGAGGTTACCAAGGTAGTACAACCGAGTACCTACAGGCTAAAAGACGGCGAGGGACGGGATCTGCCGGCACACTAGAACGCAGATACCATCAGAAGATACTACGTCTAGGTAAAAAGTAGGCCAACTTTTGTTTTGATTTCCGGCAGGGTACGATCGGGCCTGTCGACGACCCTGCCTTAAGAGCTTGTAACCATTATAATAAGGAAGGCAGTTTGTTTGGTAAATCTACTTGCTCCCCATTCTCTACATTCTCAAGCAACAAGCAGGGGGTAATAAGGGGGGAGCCCCTATTCACTTAGCGCAAGAAGTGGACACCCCACCAAAAATGGCAAAGGTCCCCCATCCACAGATATGGGGGCATTAGCCAAAACCGTCTGTAGGTCTTAACCACAGACGACGCCTGTAGGTCTTAACCACAGAAGGCACCTGTAGGTCTTAACCACAGGCGGCAGCATGGCAAAGATCCCCCATCCACAGATATGGGGGCATGAGCCAAAACCGTCTGTAGGTTTTAACCACAGACGACGCCTGTAGGTCTTAACCACTGAAGGAGCCTGTAGGTCTTAACCACAGGCGGCAGCATGGCAAAGATCCCCCATCCACAGATATGGGGGCATGAGCCAAAACCGTCTGTAGGTTTTAACCACAGACGACGCCTGTAGGTCTTAACCACTGAAGGCGCCTGTAGGTCTTAACCACAGGCGGCAGCATGGCAAAGATCCCCCATCCACAGATATGGGGGCATGAGCCAAAACCGTCTGTAGGTCTTAACCACAGACGACGCCTGTAGATCTTAACCACAGAAGGCGGCAGCATGGCAAAGATCCCCCATCCACAGATATGGGGGCATGAGCCAAAACCGTTTGTAGGTCTTAACCACAGATGACGCCTGTAGGTCTTAACCACAGAAGGCGCCTGTAGGTCTTAACCACAGGCGGCAGCATGGCAAAGATCCCCCATCTACAGATATGGGGGCATGAGCCAAAACCGTCTGTAGGAATTAACCATAGACGACGCTTGTAGGTCTTAACCACAAAAGGCGCATGTAGGTCTTAACCACAGGCGGCAGCATGGTAAAGATCCCCCATCCACAGATATGGGGGCATGAGCCAAAACCGTCTGTAGGTTTTAACCACAGACGACGCCTGTAGGTCTTAACCACTGAAGGCGCCTGTAGGTCTTAACCACAGGCGGCAGCATGGCAAAGATCCCCCATCCACAGATATGGGGGCATGAGCCAAAACCGTCTGTAGGTCTTAACCACAGACGACGCCTGTAGATCTTAACCACAGAAGGCGACAGCATGGCAAAGATCCCCCATCCACAGATATGGGGGCATGAGCCAAAACCGTTTGTAGGTCTTAACCACATATGACGCCTGTAGGTCTTAACCACAGAAGGCGCCTGTAGGTCTTAACCACAGGCGGCAGCATGGCAAAGATCCCCCATCTACAGATATGGGGGCATGAGCCAAAACCGTCTGTAGGAATTAACCATAGACGACGCTTGTAGGTCTTAACCACAGAAGGCGCCTGTAGGTCTTAACCACATGCGGCAGCATGGCAAAGATCCCCCATCCACAGATATGGGGGCATGAGCCACAATCGCCTGTAGGTCTTAACCACAGGCGGCAGCATGACAAAGATCCCCCATCCACAGATATGGGGGAATGAGCCAAAACCGTCTGTAGGTCTTAACCATAGACGACGCCTGTAGGTCTTAACCACAGAAGGCACCTGTAGGTCTTAACCACAGGCAATAGCATGGCAAAGATCCCCCCATCCACAGATATGGGGGCATGAGCCAAAACCGTCTGTAGGTCTTAACCACGGACGACGCCTGTAGGTCTTAACCACAGAAGGCGCATGTAGGTCTTAATTAACCACAGGCAGCAGCATGGCAAAGGTCCCTTATCCACAGATATGGGGGCTTGAGCCAAAACCGTTTGTAGGTCTTAACCACGGACGACACCTGTGGGTCTTAACCACAGAAGGCAGCATGGCAAGGTTCCCCCATCCACAGCTATGGGGGCAAAGGCCAAAGTCGTCTAGGCGCCACGACCACAGGCGGCGACAGCGCTAAGATCCACCACCCACAAGGTGTGGGGTCATAACCCCAAGGCATGACCCTCATCCTAAGTCATGAGGGCATGCCTCCCCACCCGCAAGTCTCCAAAACGAAGGGGTGGTCAACGTGTAAGAGCCGGCGCATTAGGACGGGCGTACCCAAGTCCGTCGGGACACCAAAGCGCCAGGCGGCAACGTGGCCATGCCTCCCCATCCACAGTATGGGGGAGAGTTATGGCGTAAACCAAAAAAGTACCTAAGGGAGGCGGCGTTGGAAGACTAACTAAGCAAGAAAAGATGTTAATATAACAAGAAAACATAAAGCATGTTAGAACGCGAAATAAAGGGCGTCAGAAGCGCCAAGTGTCGGTTACAGTAGCAAGTGTCAAAATAAGGCTACGACTATTACAAGATCGGCAGCCGTCCCCAAAGGATCAAGCGTCACCTACAAACACGACAACAAGGGAAAAACGATGAAGAATGGAGGGCAAGCCTATGCCTGAACCTCAAAGGGTAGGTGCAAGGAGATCCACAAAAAGCCTCAAAATGGGGCAGAAGAGTGAGCGGTGTCAGCCGGCTCTTCTGCCGCCCCCTCCTCTCCATCCATGAGGGTACATGAGGCACAGGAGGACGACGGCCCGAGTTCCTATTTTGGAGAGATCGGAGATGCCGCCTCAGGCGACCCCTCCTCACGCTCATCCTCTTCGGCTCGACGGCGCCGGTAAATTGGATTATACCAGCCAAAATCAAAGTTGGGGTCATACTCGTGAAGAGCTTTAGACGTCAGGGCAATCACCGCATTCATGCCCTCCATATAAGCCTCACCGTCATCCCTCTCCAGCTCAGCAACCTCTGCAGACTTCTTCGCCACGGTCGCTTCAACCTCCACCAGCTTCGACTGGAGAGACAACAACTCAGCACGAACAGACGCCACCTCAGCATGGGCAGACTCCAACTGCCCCTCCAGGACTTTCCTAGACGGCTCACAGGAGGAATGGGCGCCCTGGAGAGCCTCCAACTCCGCACGACAAGCCGTCTCTCTCTCCTCAGCCTCTAGCCTTAGCTGTTTCTCTGCCTCCATTTTCAGCTCCGCCTCCTGCAACTGAGACGCCAGTCCCATGCCCTCCTCCTCCGCCCTCTTGATCTTGATAATGGACTGAATAGACCTGGAAAGGTCCTCTCCCATGTCGCGGTAAACCGTCTCCAACTGAGCGGGGGTCTGAATCCGGTCAATGGACGAGATATCTCCCTCCAACATCCTGAAGAGGGAGAGTTCAGATAGAGTCAGGAGAGGCATGTCCACAGCAGCGGCGACGTCGCGCATGGTGTCCCTGTCGTGAGAGGCCTCTAGGCGGACTACCGTCTCCCCCAGATCAGAAGCCGGCTCAATGGCCCCCGACGAGCTAGGGAAGGCGGCCACGGTAACAACGGGGGACGTTGTCGTCCTTGGGGAGGTGACAACCTCAGAAGCCCCAACATCCGCCTGTACGCCGGCTATGCTCATGGTCGCCTCGTGGGCGGCAGAAGGCGACCCCACAGCTTGCCTCTTCGGATGAGGAAGATCCCCGAATAGTCCGAAGTCACGACATCCTTCCTCACCCTGGCAAATCTGCACCTACGGTGCGTCATGATCGTAGAGCGGTCCACTGAAGATAGAGGCAGCACGGCAGTTAGCGGGCGAAGTGAAGAGTCTAACCCCAGCAAGGTGAGCTCCCCAGATGTCCAAGAGTGCGCCGGCCTGCTGCCTGCAAAAATAGGCAGAAAAAGGGGCAAAGGATTGAGGGTCTGCATGCTATCAAAAAAAGAAGACGACACAAGCAAGTAGGTGAGTCGCCAGGTACCTGGGCCGGCGACAGGGACACTCATGCCCACCCGTTCCAAGTACTCGTTGCTCGAAATTAGGTCGAAAGGGGGGCAGCCAAACTGAAGGCATGACCACCCTTTCCTTGCCAACCCATTTCATAACGGCGGAAAAGGCGCGAACAATCTCCCTATCCGGCGGTTCTAGGCTCGACTCCCTCATATCCAGACAATGCCCCACCTCCTCGTCACTCTCCATGTCGACGCGCATATCGGACTGAAACACCCGGGGGACAGACCATGGTCGAGCCGAGCGCACGTACAAGAAGGCGCCTCTCCATTTATGGCAGTTGGAAAGTATGAGATAAGAAGTAACGTACTTGCCTCGCTGGCCTAGAGCCCAGTAGGTAGATGACGACACTACCTTGAGGTGCGCCATAAACTTGAACGCCTCCACCGAGGGCCTCCACCTCCTAAACCGGCACACCCAACAATAGGAAATGATGGCGCGAAAAGCCTGAGGAGTTAGCTGACCCAACATCAGGTTCATACGATAGAACACCTCCTCTACAAAAGGGGTCAAGGGGAAAACGCAGACCAAATTTCAAAGACTCTACTGACACCCCCACACAACCCTCAGGAGGGGAGCAAATCGACTGACCCGGTTCCGGCATCGCGTATTCATAACCTTCCCCCAGAGGATAAAGTTCCCTGGCGGCGTCAAGACCGTCAGCGTTCAGTGCTTTTCGGCTCCAATCCTCATCCACCATAGAGTGAGCGCGACTAAGGAGGCGTTTGTCACCCTCGGTACACTCTAATTATTGCCCCTCCCCCGGCCTCGAAGTGGAAGTCAGGCGGTGGGAAGACGACTCTTCCACCTCAGAAGAAACCCCCGACAACGGGAACCCTTTCGGCGACGACGTAAAACCATCGAACTGCCCTCCGCCACCTCTCCCCCAGATACGCCGGAGGGTGGCGCCTCTTCCCCACCTACCGCAGAAATGGAAGTCACCCCCCCTCGAGGGGGTCCGGGGGCAGAAATGCGCAGAGTTCGAAAAGGGACCGCGAGTACGGGCTCCACTACCTCTACGGACGCGTCAGAGGGGGCATCGCCGGCGTTTTCCCCAGATCCACCAGCCTGGTCCCTGTCATAGGCCGACATCGCCTCGTCACCCTCATCCTCAAAGCGAACCCGGCGGGAACGGGTAGACATGATTCGGAAGCAAAGAAACAAATAAAAAACAAGAAGAGATAGGGAACTAACCTACAAAGATACGCCGGCAAAACTAGAACTCCCGCTGCAGGAGACAGCGACCTAACAAAGACAAAGGAAGAAGAAGGCAAAAGAAGGAGTGTGCGTTGCTCTTAGTGAGAGAATAGGAATTGCAAATGAAATCAAGTGAGGAAGAGCGCCCCTATTTATACAAAGGGGGCTTCCTGGGGCCACCCATAGAAAACCTAACAAGAGACAAATGGCATTCAATGCAACTTGAAGAAAGCAGAATACGAAAAGACAACACGGGGAAAGAGGGCAGAAGAATTGAAAATGTAATTTTGGCACAAAGCACAAGGGTCCACATTCAATAACTAGTCAGCTTACACCCTGAAATCCTAACAACCACAGTCAAAGGGGACCGGCACCCCAATACACAAAGCCGGAAATTACAAAATGAAGCCAGAGGAAGCCGGCAAACCCCGAATTACACAAGCCAACTAGAAAACTACCGAATAAGCAAAAGAGCGACGAAGTAAGAAGCTAAAGACCACCCGTGAAGCACCGTCGGCATAACTACACCGCCAGAAGAAGACCGCCCTCCCTCTCTGTTGACCTCAACCGGCAAAACGAGGTCCAACCAAGCAGGAGGCCCTAATCTATCTCTTCCTCCTCAGTATCCTCCTGAGGAAGGGAGGAAGCCGAGCTGGCAGTAGAAGACGAGGAGGCAGGAGAAGAAGGAAGGGCTCGAATCCCACGAAGGGTATCAAAGCCCTCCTCCATTTCGCCCTCAGAATCAGAAGGGCACAAGGGTCCGGCCATCCACGACGGCCCAGACAAGCTGATGTCCGAGGAATAAGAGCCGGAGGAATCACCCGAGGGCGGACAGTCCGAATCAACGTCCGGCTCGGATACCCCGAAGTGCACCCTAGCCCTCCGACGGCGGTGAGGACGGACACCGCCACGAGAGAACCCAATAGTCCCCCCAGCAGGAATAGGGGGAGGAGGAGCCGCGACAGCACGTCCAGATGGACGTGGCGGAGGCCCATGAGAGGACCCGACAGTCCCCCCCAGCAGGAATATGGGGAGGAGGAGTTGTGGCAGCACGTCCGGATGGGCGCGATGGGGGCCCACGGGAGACCCAACGCCCTAGCGGAGGTTTGAAAGTCACCGGAGAAGGAGAACGCTTACGACGCCTGGCGGGGACACGAGGAGGCACCGAGGACGGGGGAGAATTGCTACCAGAAGATGACATGGCTGGTCTAGGTTTATAAAGATGGAAGTGAAAACATGATACCAAAAATGGCAAAAATGGGGGCATTATATAGGGGCACCCATCCATGCATGCACCCCATTTAATGCGCGCAACTACCCAGCAACTGAGGGAAGGGCAAAGGTCATTGTTACCTCTAAGGACACCCTAGGTACAGGTAGGAAAAGCGAACGCACTCTCCGCGAGACATCGGCAACCCTGTGACGCCTCGCCCAAGTACTGATCACTGGAGTCGGCCTACGATAATCCTTGGCTGACAGCCAATAATGGGGCAATTGATGGGGGTCGGCACCACAGGAAGCCGGCAGCCGGCAACTCATAGTCATCTTCCACCTAGCCATCGGCGCACGCCGGCTCCTCCTAGTGGAGGGATTCGCCGGCGTATCGCGGTAGAGGGCGACTGATTCGTACGACTCAAGGCCTATAAATACCAAGAGAGCCACCACCAGAAAGGGGACAAAAAATATACACAACACATCATCTTTCTAAAAAGCTAAGTAATACCCTCCATAATTCTAGAATCGACTTCCTAAATCCCGTTAACTGACTTGAGCGTTGGAGAGGCCACCTCGGAAACCCTCCGAGGCCCTTGTGTGCTCTTTGCGCAGGACTGGAGCATAGAGCTCATCCAGGGACGAGAAGGAGATTGCCGGTCACGTCCGGCTGGAGGCACACGATTGTTTGTCACCCAAACAGAAGATTTTAGACTCGCCAAAATGATTTGGTTAGAATACGGGTTGAGTCGGATTTCGAACCTAAATTAACGAGTCCTTTCGGGTCGGGTCAAATGGGCCGCATATCGAAAAAAGAGGCCGAGTCGATCGAGTTTCAACATGTCTTGATGTTTTGGGTCACTTTTTTTTAACCGATTTGGCGCGAAGATATGTTTTTTACACCGTATTGTAAGAACCGTAAACACGAATCTATGTGACAATATTGACATACGGAGTACTTTGTAAAAAAATTCTAAACCGACCCAAAACGCTAGGTAATTTAGTTTACGACCATTAAATTATAAACTAGTTTCGCATAGATTATAAATTTTGAATAATTTGGCACCGATTGCGCTTTTTTACCAATTTTTTGTCGTTCGAGTAACATTTTTTTACCAATTTGGCACCGATTACATTTTTTTACCAATTCGTTACTTGGGTGCTACTTTTTATACCCATTTGGCATCGGCGATATTTTTTTACCAATCCGTCACATAGGAGCCACTTTTTTTACCCATTTGGTTAATTGGCCGATGTAGGCCCTCCGTAATCATTAATCACATAGGCCCTTGCCGCCCTTCCGTCACAATCGAAACCAACTTTTTTTCTTAATAATACCTTCTTTGTTCCGAAGAATTGTTTACCTATTATATTTTGGTCAATTTCATTTATTTGTATACATTTCTACTATTGACCTCATAATTAGGCGGGTAGGTGGGTTCAGTCTTTGTATTGGCGGGTAGGCGGGACCGGCTCTTGTTCTTCTTCCGCGGTCATCTTGAGTCGGTTAAAGACTCTTCGAGTGGCCTCGACCACTTATGGATCGTGACCCAGTCGGTCGAATACTACTGCTCCTATTTTTCTTCTGAAGCGTTGGTGGGCCGTCAGAGATTGGTGTGGCGTCTCCCTCGGACCAAGTCGGCAGTGGACTCTGTGGGATGATTGGTCATATCGGCTTCGAGACCTCTCAGTTGAAGTTGTAGATTCTTCGGTGCGAACTCTTATTATCTCCCTTGGAGGTTACTGTTGTTGGGGGTTGGACCTGGTTCATCTGACGGTCATGCACCCCCGTCTAATCCTTTCAAATGTGATGGCCGAGAGGTGCACCTTCCTTTGTGTTTCTTCTTAATAGGGTTATTTTCAAGCTCCCCGCAGATGGCTAAGTCGGGAAGAGCGAATTTGCGGAGAGTTACACTTATGCATGACCTCAAATCTCCTGTGGTAGAGATTAGTTTCTTATGGAATGTCGACAGGAAGCTCGCTGTAGCGTCTAGCTGTTCTAGTGTAAGTACCTGTTTTTTAGAGCTTTGAGGACCTTGGGTAAGACTATTATCGACGGGTGTGATGATTCCCTTACCCTTGACTCCTCCTTGTTGTATTTGCTTGGCTGGTGTCCGGAAGGCCCACCACTCTGGGGCAACGGTTGAAATACCGATTGAAGATGTCATATTTATGAGCTTTGCTTAAAGGGATTTAAAGTTCTACTCATATCAAGAAAGTGCACTTTCTTTTCTGATCATCCATGCAAAAGAGCTCTGCAGTTAAGCGTGGTTGGCTGGGAGTAGTCTAAAGGATGGGTGACCTCCTGGGAAGGTTTCCGGGATGCGCATAAGTGAGACAAAATGCACTAGAAATGACTTATGTTGGTCTGTGGGATTACTACATATAGAGCCTGGCGGGCTACCGCGACTAACATTTCTGGTCCTAGTTTGGGCTGAGACTAACATTTTCGGTCCTAGTTTAGGCCGGGGTGTTACAAATGGTATCAGAGCAACCCTGCAACCATGTATTTGGCACCTAGCAGGGGTGGATTATGGGTCAGCGGTTATGCTGCCAGGCGCAGCGCAACGAGGGATTTAAAGTGAGCTTTGTTTAAAGGGATTTGAAATACTACTCATATCAACAAAGTGCACTCTTTTTTTTTGTCATCCATGCAAAAGAACTCCGCAGTTAAGCGTGCTTGGCTGGGAGTAGTCTAAAGGATGGGTGGCCTCAGGTTTCCGGGATGAGGTCAAACTGCGTTAGAAAGAACTCGTGTTGGTCTGTGGGACCAGTACAGAGCCTGACGGGCTACTGCGACCAACATTTTCGGTCCTAGTTTGGGTCGGGGTGTTACAGCGGTCTAACAGACCCGACCAACTTTGGGTTTGCCTAGCTCTTCCCAGGATCGTCATAGCTGTGACTTTTTGTTCTTTAAGGGGTGAATATCCCCACGGATAGCGGCAAATTATTTTTGGGTACAAAACAATTAAATGAAGGACTAACATAGCAATAAAGTCTCGATCTATCTAAGCTTGTTGATTGATTCCTCGCCTCCAGAAGACGGAAGCTTCATTGGTCGACTAATATGGTTAGTTGTTCCTACACAAGGAACACACATGGCTTCCTGGAGGAGTCCGATTGGGGGCCCTCTATGATGACTAAGTAGTTCTTTTTTTTGCCTTGATTCGACATTTCTCGTGAGGAGAAATGTGGCTTAGTTTTTTTTTTTTTTAAGATATTGAGTAATTGAATGTTGATAACCTTTTATGTGGGAATAATTGGGTATTATAGGCACTGGTGAGAGACAAGGAGGGGGTTGAACTTGCTAATCTTACTCACGTATAGTTTGTTCAACGGACTTCTCTCATCCCGGTGTAGTCAGCTCCACTCGAGCCCGGCTAGGCACGACCTCAACCAGGACAATCCGGGTCTTCAGGAGGTCGGCCCGCGTGGTGGGATGGCGAGTTTTCCAGCTCTCAGAGGCCAACTCGGGCCTGTGAATGGATATTGGTGCCGAAACCTGAGTGGCTGGTGAAACGTGTCACCTGACCAAGATGGTGAGTCGGCCCCATCATAATTAATTAAATAATTTCGGGTATAAAATATATGAAATGAAGTTAATCCAAACCCGACTCGACACCCGAACAGAAGACCTGAGTTTGATCCGACCTGACCCGAAACTGACGTAGCCGTTATTATAGAAAACGAGTTGATATCGCTAAAAGAAGTTGAAAATAACAAACCCGAAAATGAACAAATAAACCTGAAATGATCCGACCCGACCTGAAGTCAATCCAATTTTATTAACCCAAAGTAACTCGTCTTGAAACTGACCCGACTAAAAAATGATCCAATTGATCCGTTTGCAAGGTCTAGCTATAATAACCTAGAAGGGGTGAAGGTGGAAAGATGAAAAAGGAGGCGGGAGGAAGGTGACTACGGAGTATTGAGTAATCCAGGTGGAAGTGGAACTCCTTTCTCTATAAAGAACAAACCTCTTCCTTTTCTCTCTCACTTCCTTCCCTCCACCCATTTCCTCTCTTCCTCCAACGTCTCCAAAATTAAAAATAGATTCCTCAATCAGCCTCAAACTCTCGGACTATCCAAATTCTATCTCTCTTCCACAGTTTTAACATCAAACAATAACCTAGAATCAACAAACGGGTCAAAATTACTCCATTTTAAATATAACTCATTTTTATTTCTTTTGGCTTTTGACCTGTTTTTTGTCTCCTTTTTTTCCCAATCTCTGTGTTTTCTCAGAATACCCAGGTGCCATTTTCTTTCTTAGCATTATATTTTCATCCTTTTTTGGGTATTCCATCTAATTTGTTTTGGAGTCATTCTATGAAGATCATGATCATTTTTCTTATGCAATGCTGCACACCACACGGATTCATTCCAGTATTATTTTTTTATATTTTTTTAATGTTGGGGGTATTCTCGAGGCTAGATCTGAATTGGGTCTTCATAAAAATATGATCTTTTGTCTTGTTTTGGTTGTTATGTTCATTTCATTATATTATGCTAAAGTTGTGAACTTTATACAGGAGATTCCACTTCTTTGAAATCCTTCCATCAATAATTTGGATTTTTGTAGATTGATTTTTCATATGTAATGTTGTGTTATGGGTCTTCTAGGTCTTTCTGAGGTTGTGTGTGTGGTCCCTTTCTTCTGTCTTCTTCAATTTCATGTGAGGGATGATGAATATTCTGATAAACTCGTGATTATTTTTGTGAATTGATTGTTTCTGTTTTGTTCAGGTTCATGCTAGCTTCATAATGTCACAACCTGGGAATTTACTGTGAAAATCCTGACTTAATTTCCTCCATAATCCCCTTGAAATTATCTACATTGAGATTGTTAAGGAATCCATCGATTTGGGTTGATCTGTTGTTGGGTATTGTGAGGTAGTGTTCACCATGGTTGCCACAGCTGCAACTTCTGCCTTTTTTCCTGCGGCCCCTTTACCTCCTGACTCGGGTCCGAAACCCTCCAAGACTAAGCTTGGGGTCACCAAACCCGATCCCTCGGGCATCAAACCAAAGAGCTTGAAAGTGAAAACCAATGCACAAGCTCCCCCCAAGATCAATGGCACGTCTTCCATTGGCCTCTCGTCGTCTGTGGACGGGGGAGTGAAGAGCGAGGAGACCTATTATTCGGGGTCTCATGCTCCTAGGACCTTCATTAACCAATTGCCTGATTGGAGTATGCTCCTTGCTGCCATCACTACTGTATTTTTGGCTGCTGAGAAACAATGGATGATGCTTGATTGGAAACCTAAACGCCCTGATGCACTTGTTGATCCCTTTGGGATTGGGAGGATTGTTCAAGATGGGTTTGTTTTCAGACAAAACTTCTCAATTCGCTCCTATGAGATAGGGGCGGATAGAACGGCTTCTATAGAGACGTTAATGAATCACTTACAGGTAGTTTGAGATGCTCTAGTGGGGAATGCTTTTGTGGTTCATATTTTCACGTGGTTTGAAAACTCACAATATAATTGACGTTCTAATGCGAGATTTACTCCTGCAGGAAACAGCTCTCAATCATGTAAAAACAGCTGGGCTCTTAGGGGACGGCTTTGGTTCAACCCCTGAAATGTGCAAGAAAAATCTAATTTGGGTTGTCACTCGAATGCAAGTTCTTGTTGATCGCTATCCAACTTGGTAAGAGCCCAACTTCTGATTCATGTACCCCGTTGATAACTGAGGCAATGGGCAGTTGTCAATTTGTTCTCTCTTTCTAACTGTAGTTAATGTGTATTCGGATGAGAAGGAGTACCCTTGGCCTTTGGCAGTTGTATTTGAGTTAAATGGACAGTTCAATTGAAACTAGATATGGTGGAACTAGAAACTAGACATTCTTTGGCTTTGAACATGATGGACTAAGTCAAAATGACCCAATTCATTAAACTAGATGCCTTCTTGTAGTTCTTATACTCTAGAGCAGCAGTGCATTGATGCGGTTCTGGTCACATACTCACATCAATGTTTATGGTCATTTGGAACAATCTCTCTATGTAATCTATCATATTTATAAGGCTTTGTTCATTAGGGATACCCTTACCCCGCTTTAGCAGGAGCCTTTGTCGCAGTGCAAAATGTTGTTGTCAACAAAGCAAAACTATTGAGAATATTGGCAATTGGTTAGCGGTTAGCCGTTGATTTGTTCTTTAAAATAGTTAGGAAAGCATCAAAGTTGGAGATATTGATTGACAAGTTTGCTTCTAATTTTCTGTAGGGGAGATGTTGTTCAAGTGGACACTTGGGTTAGTTCATCTGGAAAAAATGGTATGCGTCGTGATTGGCTTGTTCGCGACTTTAATACGGGTGAAATTCTGACAAGAGCCTCAAGGTTAGAAACACTTCAAAGATTCATGCAACCCTTAGTCTGTCCCAATTCTTTGTTACTTTTAAATTGCAGGCTTCTCAAAGCTTATTCTATTGTTTATCTTGTAGTGTATGGGTGATGATGAATAAGCTTACAAGGAGATTAGCGAAGATGCCAGATGAAGTGCGTGCTGAAATTGGTCCGCACTTTGTGGACACCCCTCCTGTCATTGATGAAGATGGGAGAAAGCTTCCCAAACTTGATGACAACACAGCTGACAATATCCGTGCTGGTCTTACTGTAAGTAACCTCTCATTACCCTTTTTGTGGCAAATTATAGTGTATTCACCGTTTTTTTTTTTCTTGTTGGGTAATTTTATATCTGAATCGGGTTTGTGTGTACAGCCTAGATGGAGTGATCTGGATGTGAATCAGCATGTCAACAATGTCAAGTACATTGGTTGGATTCTTGAGGTAATACTTCTTTCTTTATAATACACTGGACTATATTTCATGTAAATAATTTGAACGGGGGGCAAGTCGATTGTCAATTCTTGGTTATCCTAAAAAGCTATCCCACCCTTCTCTATTATGGTTTGTTCAGTTTTTGTGGGGGGCTTGACCAGGTTTTCTCCTCTTTGTACATGATTCTATATACTTTCCAATGACATACTAGTATGTTTTCATTTTTTGTATTGCTTAATATGCTTAATTATTGCTTGCTGAAGCTGGCTACTTTCCACTTTCCAGCTTATTTTATGTTTCAGTGGTGGGGGGCTATCATTGGTATTATTGTGGGCTTAAACAATCGCTTTTATCTAGATAGACTATGCCCGACGAACCCCACTTTATACAACATGATATAGTTGTACTGGCTGGGATAATCTACATCATATTAACTTGTGAGAACTTTCTAGTAAGGAAAAAAGGAAAACACTTTGATGTCACTAACTTGGTACTCTCTTGGATTTTTGTTTGCAACATGATTTCAGAGTCGGTGATTGTGGCTTAATTTGTGGCAACCAATATTTTATACTATAGTCTTAGATTGGTTACGTAGAATAAATTGTGCCACTGTTAGTTTTCGTACTTGGTTCTCTTTTTCCCTCATGCTACCCATGGGTTGACGTTTGTGCACATCGGTCCTTAGTTGAGTGTAGATTGGTAGAGGATCCCTTGTTATGAAAGATACATACAATTTCTTGGTGACCAAACTGCTGCTAGATTGATTATTCACATTACAAAAAGTTTCTTGGGAACATAACCCCGTAAGTAGGGAAATAAGCCTAATTCACTGAAAGCAGTTGGAAGTATATTGAAATAAACTGCTAGAAACCCTTGTTGCTAGCTAATAGCTATCTCCCTACTCTCTAGTAATGTCATTTTCCGAGTATGATATGGTTGTGTTCCTAACAATAGCTAATAAGGATTACGAGTAGTATATTAAGATGCATGCAATGGTTGTGGTGCAGAGCGCTCCGCACTCAATCCTGGAAACCCATGAGCTCTCAAGCATGACTTTGGAGTATCGTAGGGAGTGTGGAAGGGACAGCGTGGTTCAATCACTCACAAAGGTGTCAGGGACCAGTGTGGGTGGACTCATGGATTCAGGCATCGTAGAGTGTCAGCACTTGCTGCGCCTGGAGGATGGGGCTGAAGTTGTTCGCGGTAGGACTGAGTGGAGGCCGAAGCATGCCAAATGCTTTGGTCATTTGGGTAAGGTGGTTCCGGACGAGAATGTCTAAAAAGGTCCTATAAAAGTCTTGTGCAAAAAGATGAAATCTTCCTCCTTCCATCCTTCTTCCATGTTCTGGGATTGAAAAATTGTTTTTTCTTGTTCCTTTTTTTATTTTTTTTTGTTTTGTTTCCATCTCCAATGTAATTATTCTTTCATGTGTATCTTCTTCTTCTTCTTCTCATCTCTATAATTTTCTCGATAGGACGACGACAAGGATCCTAATGGATTAGGAATGATATATATTTGTTCTCTGATATATAATCAGTTAAGTTGATTTTGTATTTTTCAATTAAATTTGTGACCATACTTAATTAATTAAAGGGAATTAGGTTTCATTATTGCATTATATTTATTGAGCAGCAGAAAAGGTGGGACATAGTATCGCACGTAGTGCCAGGTAAAGTTTGTTGAGAAAGTAGGGGAGTCATAAATCATAAGATTGGAAGACAGACTGCACGTTCGTCCACATGATTTTACGTCAAATCGCCTCTAAAACATGTTGAAGTTCAATCAATGACAGTTGGCTCAGCATTCATTCAACAATAGCAACCTTTACCAATTTGTATGCCTTTACCCATTATTACCACCCTCTCTTTAGTCTCTATTCATCATCAACTTTCGTGAGAAGAAACCAAAAAAATGAGACAACAACTCTTATTTCACTCTTCTCCAATCTGTATGGACACTATTTACTTCACTTTGATGTCACAACTTCATAATTTAAAATGATACGTATGGGAGACCACCTTCATCTAAACAAAGTTTTACATGGGTCAACTTAAACTTTTCTCCTCACAAGAAATAGACCACTGTAAAATTTTGTTTGGATGGAAATGAGGACTCAGTGATGGACATTTGCTACATTTCTATCATGATCAAATTTTTTTTTTTTTTTTTGCCAGAAAGAACAATCCCACCTTACCTCGTGTTCATAATGACCTTAGCCAAGTTATGCGCACTTGTGTTAAGGTTTCGTGGAACAAATCTAAGAGAAAAACAGTGAAAAAAGTTAACCATATCCTGGAAAGATTCTACCAAACCCCTAATGCTAAACTGCACTTCTTCAACGTCTGCCACTTGATTCACAAGACTTAAACAGTCAGTTTGGAGGGTTAAATGTAGAAGACCTTGTCTCCTAGCCCACTCGACTGCCTTTACCAAACCAATTGCTTCAGCTTGAATGGCTGATTCCGCGAGGAATTTCTCGTATCCCTTTGAAGAAAATCCTGGATTACAGTTGTTGATTAACCATCCTGCAGCTGCTTCTTTTGATTCTCTCCATCCTGCGTCAACATTAATTATAGTTGTTGAACAGGCCGTGTTTCCTATAGGCCTTTCAATCATCCAAAAATCTAGGGACTCCTTTATCCTTTCTCTAATTCGTTCCTTCTCAGACTTTCCCTCAATGTTTTTACCTCTGCTCTCGGAGACCTGCTTCTTCTTCATGTCTTCCCAAAGATCATTCAACAAAGGGAGAGAACTATTATGCCTAGCTAGAAGTCCCGCAGCATCATTTTGACCTTTCCTGAAAATTATAGCATTCCTAAAGAGCCATATATTATATAAAACATTGATAAATTGAAAGAGACCTCTCCATTCATCATTAGCTTCGAAAAGACTCGTCGTATGGTCCATAATCCAGTCCTGAAAAGTAGTCTCCTCCTCCCCCTGAACCCATTCCACAAACTCCGTAGATTTCCATAGGCATTGGCTAATGCTACAGTCTCTGAAAAAGTGCTCTAGAGTTTCCGTAGTCGAATAAGCGCGTGACCCATTACCCTCATCGTCCTCCCTATAACAAAGGACACAATGTGTTATTCCTGTTAGCTGTCTCTTTTGCCTTTCCCTACCTATAGGCAATGCGTTAGCAATAATTTTCCAATAGAAAATTCTCCAACTAGCTAGTCCTGGAAGCTTCCATAAAATTTTACTGCAGAAACGAGGAAATCTTTCCATCCGTCGTAATGCTTTACTAACGTGCTTGCTTTCCCGGGTATCCTTAAGGAGAAGACTATAGTAACCGCTCTTTACGGAGTAGCTACCCGTCCCAGTTTTAAGCCAAATGCACCTATCTTCTCGAGTCCTTCCATAGAAAGGAATAGCCATAATTTTCCTCTTCCAGTCTGCAGTGAAAAATTTGTCTATTTTATCCTGGCACCACTCCCCTTCACTTGTCAAAAGGTCTTCAATGGTGGGGTCCCGAGCACTAACCACTATGTCGTCTAAATTAACTCCTGTTTTTACCACCGGAATTTCACCATTGACCCATTTATCCTGTAGAATGTTGATCCTTCCTGCGCTACCACTATTGTTGTTGTTTCTGTTGTTTCCAACCACCCATCCTATTCCTTCTTCCAATGTTTCTCTCCCCAATAAGATTCCTCCCCATGCCCTTGATTTATTCCCCTTTTGCTTGCATTTTGAGAAGTCATCCCGACTTGTAATAAATCCATACTTCCCTGTAAAGACTTTGCTTAAAAGTAGTTCCTTGTTCTGAATGATTCTCCAGGACGTCTTAGCTAATAGTGCCTTGTTCATAATAGTAGTTTGTCTGATACCGAGCCCTCCCATTCTCTTTGGTAAACCTAAGAACTTAATAGACCTCCAGTGCAAGGTTTTACCCGATTTAACGCCCGCCCACCAAAAATGTGCTAGCAAAGCATCCACTTTCCTAGCCACACTTACCGGTAATTTAAAAACCGATAGAAAGTAACATGAAAGGTTAGCGAGAACCGAGTGAATTAAGGTTAGTCTACCAGCAGGGGATAAAAGGGATCCGTTCCATGATCCTATCCTCTTTAACACGGATCCATAAATCGCATCAGCAAATCTCTTAGTGCCTGACTCACTAATGTCAGGTATCCCCAAGTATTTACCTAGGGTAGCGCATGGATTGAGACGAAAAAGCTTCAACCCGCTCCTGACAATACCAAGGTTACAGTTGGGACTGAACACCATAGCTGATTTATCTGTATTAATGACCTAGCCTGAAAGTCTACAGTAATGCTTAAGAGTTTCGTGAAGAGTTTTCAAATAGTCCAGCTTACCTTTCAGGAAGAAGAGTGCATCATCAGCAAAAAACAAGTGAGATATAGTGGGAGCCCTTCTCGCCACTTTGATCCCTCTAATTTGGAGGGATCTCTCCTTCTGAATCAATTGCTTAGAAAGGATCTCCGTACAAAGAACGAAAAGGTAAGGAGATAACGGGTCCCCCTGTCTTAACCCACATGATGGTTTAAAGAACTCCAGAGGAACACCGTTGATAAGGATACCATAAGATACAGTAGTAACACAGTTCATGATTAAATGGATGAATTTATCAGGAAACCCCATACCTATCATGACGCTTTGAAGAAAGTTCCAGTCAATTCTGTCGTAAGCTTTACTCATATCTGCTTTAAATGCCAAGTCCCCCACACTTCCTTTCTTTCGGGACTTGAGTTTGTGTAGACATTCGTCAGCAATAAGAATATTATCTTGAATAGCCCTGTTTGGCACAAAAGCATTCTGGTACTCGCCAATCAGCTTCGGCATCACTCTCTTCATTCTATTAGCAATACATTTCATAATGATTTTCATAATCACATTACAGAGACTGATTGGACGATAATGTTCCACCTTTTCTGGGTTATTAACCTTGGGGATAAGAGTGATAAACGTTCTATTTATCTCTTTAAGAACAAACCCTGAGTTAAGGCAAGCACAAGCAGCCTCAATAATGTCTTCTTTAATAAACGCCCAACATTTCTTAAAGAACTCAGCCGGAATACCATCAGGTCCTGGTGATTTATAATCACCCAGTTGGAATACCGCTTTCCTCACCTCCGGGGCCGTGAACTTTTTGCTCAGGTATTCCTTATCATCTTCGCTTATACCTCCCCTCTAACGTGTTAAAATAGCTGCGATTTTGAACATGGTAGTCGTCAAAGTCTTCCCTCACCTCATTTGCTTTAAAAATGCTCCTAAAATAATTTTTAAAGGTCTCCCCAATTGCTATCGATTCATGTGTCCATTCCCCATCATCCTTTTTAATACTCCATATGAAGTTTTTACTCCTTCTCCCCTTGACGCAATTGAAAAAATATCTTGTACAAGCGTCACCTTCAGCGGCCCATCTAATTTTTGCTCTTTGTCTCCAGAAAATCGTTGCTGCCTTAGAAAATTCACTCAAATTTCCTTGAATTCTCACATATTCTTCATCGTCTCCTCCATTAACAACCTTTTCAAATTCAGAGGTAAGATGGGAATCAAACGCATCCCACTTTCTACTCCATTCCTTCCTTTTCTCGAGGGTCCAGCTCTTAAGTTTAGTCCTAGCTCTTTCTAGTTTCCTCATAACTCTAAATCCTCTTGACCCTCTTACCTCTCCACTCCATTCTCGTTTGACCATATCAAGGCTATCTTCAAATTTCAAACTCCATGCCTCCACCTTATATGGTCTTTTTCTTTTGTCGCGAACCAGATTACTATTGAAAATAATTGGAGCATGGTCAGATAACTGAATCGGCAAGTGTGTAATTCCCGAGTTAGGAAAAATCCTGATCCATTCACTTGAAGCATAAGCCTTATCTAGCCTTTCAAAAACTTTACCTTCCCCTTTCCTATTATTACACCAGGTGAATTTTGGACCTTTAAAAGCGATATCTATTAAATTATGGTCAATCTTCCATAAACAAAAATCTTCCATTCCCGGAATACCTCTCTTTGATTTACTCATCTTGTCCTCCACATTGTCAACCTGATTAAAATCTCCAATCAATAAATACGGGGAATCCAAAGACTCAATCCAAGAACCAAGATTCTCCCAAACCTCCTTCCGTAATGAAAACTCAGGCTCACCATACACAAAACACACATAATAAGGATGTCCACCGATTAAATTAGATTTCATGATAATAAAATTGGGGCATACAAAACTTGTGGAGAAAGCCGATTCCTCTTTCCACCCCACAAAAAGGCCTCCACTAGCCCCTTTCGGTTCCGACCCAACGTAATAACGAAATCCAAAAGGTTTACAAATGTTGGATACTACATGACTTGCACTCTTAGTCTCCGCAAAGAAAATAAAGTCAAAATTACTATTACTAGATAACAGCGCTCTAATTTTAGGAATTGTAGGGTTGAGCGGGTCAGAAATACCCCTACAATTCCAAACCAATCCCATCATAACGTTTCAGGAGGTTGATTAGGCTCAACCTCCGCAAAGCCCATTACCGGTTCCTGCTCCACGATCTCTCCTTCTTCTAGCTGCCATGTCCAGCGAAACTCCGTGCTTCCCCTCCCCTCCTTCTCTTGACAAGATGACTGCTTCCGTCTGAGGAATAAAGCTCTTCTTCCCTCATCCTCCTTCCTCCAGCGACCCTCGTACCTGGTTCCGAGTGAGCTTTTCTTATCTTTCTACTGATTTGTCCTCTGGTCTTTCCCCTCTTCTTTCCAATTTTCTTAATTCCGCTTGATTCTCCCACCTCAAATCCTTTGCCCATCTTAAAAGAAAGTCCCTCCCTTTCCTGTCCATATGACATCTGATCCAATGCTTTCTGCGATTCCTCGAGGTCCGAGCAAAGCTGTCTACCCTGCAGGATTTCTTCCAATCTCACTGCCTCCATGTCATATCCCTCCTCTACCAAATCCCCCCCTTCGTTATTCATATCCTGGCCGTCATTCACATCCATAGCCATATTAGAAGCTCTAGCGTCTTCCGAGACCTCAGCCTCTCTCGTCCCTTCACTTCTCCTATCACTTATTCCAAATTCGTCCCCCTCCCCCTTCTAGCCTCATCCTGAAACTCCATTTCCAAATCCGCTAAATTCCCTTCTTCCACTTGTATATCTTCCTCTCTATTCCTTTCATCTCCTTCTCCATCCCTATCAAATTCCACCCCCCTCCTTTCGTTTCCCTCATTATCATCTCCCTCAAAATTTCCTCCTTGGCCATCATTGTTGTCTTGGTCTCCTTGGTTTTCTTGTTGTCCTCGGTTTTCTTGGTCTTCACCCTCTCCATTCCCATCATTGTTGTCCCTGTTCTGCCCCTGAGTACCTTGGGGATTTATTGGAAACCCAGTCGGGGAGAAAAAAGTCTGAGTCAGGCCCTCGTTTTCATCCTCATTAAGCGCCCTAATAATGTCAGGTTCTACTCTTCTCCTAATCTCCTCTAATCTTACCCAGTCAACAGTATTTTCATCAATCTCCTCATCCATATTCATGGCGTGAACATAGGGGTCTTGATAATGGAAACCATGGGGTATGTGATTCGGGTCACCCATAATCCCCCCATACCGTGTGGTCCTTCAAATAGAACTCTTCTACCCAAATCCCCCATCGGCTGTGGACGCTCTCCCATATCTTCCTGGCCATCCTCATCAATGTCCATTCTATCCCTATTCTCCCCTCCTTCACCATTTCCTTGCCTGTTCCTGTTGACAAGAGGATATAAAACAGTTCCTGTAAAAGGTATGTTATTCGGAGTGTACCTCATTCCAGCTGTAACTCTCCCACCTGGCGAAGTACCCAGATCGAAATTCACCTGTCTATCTTCCCATAAGGTCTCCTGTAACTCTTCTACTTGATTATGCCCTAGCTGGATTCTTGTAGTTACGAATTCAGCTTGTAAAGGAGTTGCTCTCATGTCTAGATTAAACATTGCGTGATTTGATTCCGCTTGAAATATCACAAACCTTTGTCTCACCGCTCTTCTCAGAACCGAATTTATACTCGTTGCAACTTGACGAGCACTTACAGCACACCTGTTAACTTTGTGTCCAATTTTCCCACAACGGACGCAATACTTGAAAATTCCTTCATACTTGAATTGAACCCACAACAACATCCCGTCGTCACATGCCAGAAAAAAGCCCGGGATTAACGGTTCATTTAAAAACAACGTGACCCTAATACGAATGAAATCGTTCACTGGGATTGCTTCCATAGGCTCCACCCAAAAGTGTCTTCCTAAGACTCTTCCGATCACGTTACCTACGTCGTTATTTAAAAATTCGAAAGGTAGACCCACCACCCTAACCCAAAAATTTGCCATCGGGAACCTTACAGTTCGAGGGACCATCTCCCTCTCCCACTCCCTAAAAACCATCAATCCTCCAAAGAAAGTAGTCATACTACGGTAGATTAGGTCTTGTTTATCCCTATCATCCTCACAATAGAACAAAAAAATATCATCCATTTTATGGACTATTATGTTACTCCTAGTGGTCCATTTAGCTTGAATTGCTAGGTTAATTGTAAGAGCATCAAATTCCCTATAATCCACCATGAATCCTAAAACGCATTTGCTAAGCATTTCGACATTACCTCTAAAAATCTCCGGGTTAAGAGTCAGCAAAGCGCCTGCCCTCGGTAATCTCCATCCTTCCCCAAATTCTTCATCGGCTTCCATTCTTGGTGGGTTCTCCGGGATATTAAATCCTCTTGCTTCCCCATCATCCTCAAATTCCTCCATATCTTCATCAGTCATTTGAGCTCTTCTCCCAACAAAGCCGTTTGGTACATGTCCATTAGGCAGCCTCCCATTCGGGACCCTGTTACCCCTGTTTCTCTCTTCATCACTTGCATTACTGCTTTCATCTGAAGACGATATATGGACGATTAAGTCATCATCCAACTGGTGATCAAATCCACCGTTAACAAATCCATTCAGAAAACCATTTTGTCGAGCATGTTCTCTCTCCACGTCTCCATTAACCAAGTTATACTCTTCTCCATTCATGGCGATCAATCTGTTGATCCTCGGTTTTCTTTTTTGATACTTGAGGTAGTTGCAGTAGTTAAATTTATTCGTTTTTTTAGTTTTCTTACTATTCTGAGCTTGTGAGGACTTCCCATCCCTGAGCTTCGATTTATACTCCATAAAGAGACAGTCCTTCAGAAAAGTAGACTTGAGAAGCTAAACAGACACTTGCATGCATGCACCTGCACCTGCAACTCTAGACCTAATTACTCCCGCTCCTTTAAATTCACCCAATTGCTTTGCACAAAACAGGATAATGAGAAATCTTCTTGGAACCAGTTTCAATTCACTGGCTGTTAAACATAATTAAGCCAATAGGGAAAGGAGAACTTGAATGATGAATAAAATCCCTTTACCCAACTCCCGAAACTAGATCTTATAGCTATTAATAGCTCCTTCGAATGAGACAAGCAGAAGAAAACGATCCCCTAATCCACAACAGCGAGATGAAGGATTAGAAGGAATAGGGATATGGAATCCCTAAACGTCCGCCTTAAACAGGTGGAAGCTTTCCTTAAAAGTTAAGGAAAAGATATTGGCTTCTCTTAATTTTAGAGAGAGAAAATTTTAGTCAGTATCATGATCAATTAAAACCAAAAGTTATTAATTAATGGACTACTTGTATGGAGTATTTACTTCACTTTAATGTCACAATCTCATTATTTAAAAGAGTTTTTTTTACAACCTTTGATAAAAGTGTTCACAAATTTTTGTTTGTGAGGAAGTTATCCGTTACTTTATTTTATTAACCATTTCAACTTGATTTTGAGTTTGAAACCATGTATTTTTAGGTTCACCTTCCAAATATTGCTATTATTATGTTTTTTTTGGAAATGATTTGACAATTTCAGATAATGATTTATTCCTAAAAACTTTTAGGACTAAGGTTGTGATGTTCAGGTTGGGTCGTGCTCGTGCCAATGGACTTTTTTTTTTTCCTTTTTTTTGTAAAAACGTGAGTCCAGCCTGAGTTCCAGTCCCCTGTTGGACCCATGTTGCCTCCCTTTTCTGTCGTAGAGGACCATGCCGCCGCCGTACCCCAGGGCTGAAATGGCCAGCTCCTAACTTAACTACGTAGTACGTACTAGTATTACCTTTGTCCAAGCCACTGTGGGTTGCTCTAACTAGGCAGTTTTGCTATAGGACCGAGGTCCCGTGTTGCCTCCTTTTTAGGTACTATGACTCGTATGTAGAGAACATATGAACCTAACAGTCCTCTTCTGATACACTCGTACTCCGTATGTATTTGGAGTGTTAAGATAAGATCCGGCCTTAACTTGTCCAAACAATGGGAATTTTTTTTGATCGAGATTGCCAACGCCAACCAATTGTCAACAACCCATAAATTATACGGAGTATAAATATAATAATTAGTGTCCAAGAAAACCTCTTAGAGATCTTTGCTCTCTGAAGTCAGAATTGTATTATCAGTCCGATCAAAATTTGTCAAGGCGTAAGATAAACACATCATACAAAAGTATCTTGAGTATATCGAAGAATTGGGTATCTGAATCTTGAACAACCCCATGGAGGCATCTCAGAAAATGTACACACAGGCCACAGAAGTTAGAAGACTTGTAACAAGTATTGAGACGAAATTCACAGCGTTGTTGTCTAGTATGCTAAGACCTGAGATTCTCTTCACAGTTGGCCTGGGTTTGCCTACCACCTTAAATAGCAATTCAGAAAACCAAGTCAGCAACTAAGACAGCCACTTTTTGTTCACAAACCAATCACGGTCTTCATAGGTTGAAAAATAAGGGTTCTAT
This sequence comes from Agrostemma githago, assembly GCA_958450325.1. Taxonomy (NCBI): domain Eukaryota; kingdom Viridiplantae; phylum Streptophyta; class Magnoliopsida; order Caryophyllales; family Caryophyllaceae; genus Agrostemma; species Agrostemma githago. Next base: position 9,319,773 of record OY288241.1, on the reverse strand, counting down.
TGACATGATAATCTATCTTCAAGTAGTTACATTTCTATGGTGCACAATATATACTGAAAAACCAGGCATTAGACAGGGAAGGCAAATAAAGAATACCAGATCGAACAAAAGATGGCATGTTTGCAACCTCTCAACTTTTTTTTGGTGCACAATTTATATCCTAAAATTTTACGAGAGAACAAAATCTGACACCTCAAAATTTGGGTAAACAATGAGAAAAAGAGGATTGTTGATGCCTGGCAGCCTGGGTCAACGAGTAGACTTGGAAAAAGGGTCCACTATGGAGTAGGGTCACTTAAGTTCGGATCATTGGGTTTGGGTTTGTTTTGTGCAAGGTTCCCTTACTAATACAGAAGATGCCATATCGAATACACGATACACTCTTATAGGTACAACCAAACTCATTCAAACTTTGCTTGGGGGGTCAAGTGAATCTGGTTACTCAGGTTTTGATTGGGCTGGTTTCCAGTTTTCAGTTTTCACACACCAGTTCTAATCAGGTGGTTACGGATCAAGCCATTTGAATCCAAGTTGGGTTATATAGTGTCATGCTTATTATAGTTTTTGTTCTTTGGTAGGCAAACTAAGATGTAATTTCAAATTAGCATGTAAGGTCAATTTCGGTCACTTCCAGTACCCTATAGGTAAATGGGTCTTTTAGTTCAGCCTTTCCGGTCTCTGAATTTAGGTTGTCTGGTGTTCGGTTCACACCAGTCTCGCAAGATAGTAATGTTTACTCTGTCAGGTATCAATACTTTGGCACAAAAGCGGGGAAACACAAAACTACCAACAGGCTAAAGTACGCAGAATTACTGGAGAAGGGCCAAAGAGGGAACACCTAGCAACACCATAGGTGATCCACATCCTCATAGTAACAAGATGACAGAGAATTTACCTTATTACGAACTGAGCAAAAACCGCTGAATTGCAAAGTTGCTCCCAGTAAAGAATCTATCAAGCTGCCACCAAGTCCTGCTAAGGCAGAAAGAGGAATTACCAGCAACTGCTTTAGAGCTATGTCAATAGAACATTTTGCCGTGAAAAATCCAAGGACAACAAATGTCAAGCCTATTACAGCACCGCCTCCTGCTGCTGCTAAGAGCCCAGTTCTTGTTACCCCACCATTTGTACCCTTTCGAACAGGCTGATAGACATTAAGGCAGAACATCAGTTTAGGCTATCTTAATCCTTAAATCATCCTAGAATCAACTTCCTTCATTCTGCTAATTTCAAAATTCATTTTATTCAGTAAATCAAGGATCCAAAACATTTTGAGCAAATAGGCTAAGTGAACAAACAGTGAACACGAACCATCCTGCTCCACATATATTCAATACTCCTATATTATAGGAGAGTGATAACACCACTTCAAAATCAATTGTGCCACTCAATATGCGTGGAGTAATATAGCCTAAATTTTCAATGAAGGAATGGCGAGTGGCAGAAGTGTTTTGTGAGAGGCCTTATGGGCACCCATAATAGATTATAAATAATTTATGCACTCCGCGGTAAGGCTTTGAGTTTTGTTTTTCAAAAAAAAAAAGTATGTTGAGAAGTGTCAAAACTGATACTGGGTACTAAACTATGAAAATGGATTTGTAACGAAATGCTTTCATAAGAGTATACATTTTGTACAGTATTATTTTCTCATATATTTAAAGATATCAAATGGAATATTTAGAGATATCAAGGAGGAAAGTAAGTGTCTCGAGATGGGAGAGATTTATAATATGACAGAGGGAGTATCAAATATCAACAGCTTGCTAAACAGCTACTGTAGAAGTTAAGACCAATAGATACATTCATGATTCAATAGTTGGAAACATGTTTGTTTTATTATGGTCCCTCAAATTACCTTTTGGAGCTAACGAATTGACATATAAATAGCAGATGATATTGATGAATCCAAACCTTTTAAAATGTCTCGAAAAATATAGAACCATACTGCTAAATTTCTCGAACATAGTGCTAAGCATGGCATATATTCTTAAGAAATGTGAATGTAATCAGGTAAGAAAACATTTTTAAAAAAATCAATTATATTTTCACCTTAAGCGTTGTGATCAGTCGAGGTTGTGCCTCACTAAGTACGCCAATTTCTGAAGACCAAGTGTCTCCATTACTACAGCAATAATGACCAATTATCCCACCCGCGAGTGCAGTAAAAAGAGAAGATTCACTGGAACCCAAACACTGATCGTCCCATCTTACCAACTTCCAGATAGTCGCGACCAAAACAGCAGCGACAGCACTGTTAGATAGCACTTGTACCCTACAAAGTGACAAGGCCAAGGGGTAGAGTAAGCATAGCAAAAAAATGACGAATGGACGAAGCAGGTTGGCCTCCAAAGATATCAGCTTGGTGTTATCTCATGCAAGACCAATCAATTGAAGGATCATACCCACGCCACCGATAATTTGATAAGTCAATTGAAGTACTTACCCCCAACACATGCTGGGCCAATTCTGTTCGGTTCAAAGTCACTAGTGAGTATCACCGGCGACAGGGCCAAGATTCAAATTTTGGGGAGCTAAAACATAGATCATGTTGTGTGATAATCACACTCCGTTACTCATAACTCCTAAATCATTATCATCAAAAAGTATCAACTCAGCCCTTTTACCCATCATCCAATAAATATCTGACAAATTGGTTACACTCGCATATGAAACCCACAATATATATAAGCTTTCGTATGCGAGGACAACTTCAGAGCAATGGGAGTCATTGAGAAAAACAGAGGGAGTATGATGATCAGTACATGAAATGTTACACAGTATGTGTAAAGTAGGGTAATATATAGGCCTTGTTTGGCAAACGACAGTCACGAGATTAACAGAATAACATTAGTACAGGATACAGTTAGCATATTTGACTGTCAAATTAAATTAACGGAATTAAGGAGAAGGTTTTTGGTAATTGATTACTACTACGGAGTACAACATACCAGTTCCTTTGTCCACCATCCTTGTATTCAACATCAGATTTACGCTTCTTTTCGGCCCCAATTTTAGTCAACTTGGATGAACTGAAGAAAAACACCAGCAATAGAGCTCCAAGCCTATAAAATGCATTCACAATCAATGATTTAATCGACTACCCTTTTGAACAATAATTAAGATGTGAAGGAAATTGTGAAGACCTGAGATTGGCCGAAAGATGTATGGACATGACAAGAAACCCAGAAAATGCTCCAGATAAATTAAGAGATTTTTTCTTGTATGCTCTTGCTGCAATTACGGATGAAATTAAAATGGCTAACAATGGTTGGATTACAACCCTTTCCATTATTAGTATTATTTTCCCAGATTGATTTGTTGTTGGATTACAACAAGTTTGAAGGTCGATTGAAAATTCAGAAATTTATTTTGTGACTTTGTATGCTTCAATTAATTTGAAACAATCAACGTAACCGATAAATCCCCACAGTTATTACTTATTAGATGAAACAGTATACACTTTCATACTTTCAGGTTGATAGATGATGAAAGTTCACATCTAACGTTAGAGTCGAGGTAGTACCGATATGGATACGAATACGTATCCGATGTGATATACTTAGGGTTGGCAATGAGTCAGATTCGGATCGGGTGAAGCGTCACCCGCATCCATCATCCGTCTCTATTTGCCCACCCGATCCATCCATCATCTACTAGGAGTGTCATCCATATACGATCCACCCGTTATTCACGGGTGAAACGGGTGGTTCGGGTGATTTAACGGGTGATTCACTTGTACTACGGAGTATTATTTTGTGAAATAAATACCAAATCGAAAACAATTTCTTGCGAGAACTAGCTTGCGGCTTGACACCTTTCGTCACCATGGTAGTATTATTTGAGTTGGGTCTAGTATAGGAAATAAAAATGAATAAGGTTTTAGGAAAACAGAGACATTCTTTTATTCGTAATTTTTATAATATATAGTACGGAGTATATTTTTTAAATGGATGGATGTCGGGTGGTTAACGGATTACGGGTGGGATGATGCTCCACCCGCATCCGACCCAATCCATCACCCGTCTCATCCATCACCCGCTATTCATCCATTTAATCGGATTTTCACCTATTTATTTTTCTCGGGTGGATCGGGTGCATGGTGGATGCGGGTGAAATTGCCATCCCTAGATATACTCCCTCCGTCCCAATGAATTGTTTGCCTATTCCACATTGGTAGGTCTCAATGAATTGTTTGCCTTTCTATTTTAGGAAAAAAAAATTATACTCCGTATGTAATTTGACATTTGGCTCCACATGTCACTTCCTCATTGATTCTCTTTCCCTTGGTGCCAAAAACAAAGACAAACAATTCATTGGAACGGAGAGAGTACTACTTTAAAATTTTGTAGGATACGGACACAAAAATTTGAAATAAATAGAGTTTAAAGGTCTTTTAAAAACTTAAATCTAGACCTACTTAAAATATCACAAAATCTAAATTCATCCTATCTTCGACGATATTCATAGCTCTTAGTTTCGATTCAGTTATCTGTTATTTGTTAAGAGGGATGAATGGATGATAATCTATATATACTACTATTAAATGTCAAACAAAAACATCTTGTTTCACAATTGCAATTTGAGAGTATTTGATGAAGTCACGTCACCTTCGTCTTATTGGTCAATTTATTTTTCTTTTTTCTTTTTTTCTTTTAAAATATGGAAAATTAAGTAATTGATTCATTGATGTGTATTATTAAATGCAAATATTAGATAAAATTAAAATTTTGATTTACATTTTATTAAAGAGTTATCATTTTATTAAAATTAAAATTATAATAATGTTGTCGTCGTCGTTAGCGTTATTTTTAGTCAACAAAAGTTTATATATTGATAATCGGATACAAAATTCTCACAAACTTAATAAAAAACAATCATTTTAACCTAACTGTGGACATGACATAGGTCCACCCCGACGTGGCCACGCGCGAGTTTGGGGAGGCGAATGAATCTCCATATGAGATGAGTTGAATTGAAATTTAAATCGAAGTGGAGTCGCCACCGAACTTTGTGGGAGTTCGGGCCCGTTCGAACCCACTCTATATATATCTTAGTGGGCCGTGTACAAAATACGGCTCATTCGGATGTCAGAGTTTATTGGGTTCGTCCCTTTGCATTTTGATACCGATACCGACATTATCGGATACCGTGTATTGAATGACTCTCGTGTGCCAACGGATTCGGATATCCGGAAACCATGATTCTGAGTAAGAGGTGAGGGTACGTGTTGGGAAGTTCACAAAGAACGCCCAACCCCGCCCGTACATTAGCGGTCTCTACTAAGATATCGTTTGATTTTAAAATATGTGTGTTAGTAATTCGATGAGATGATATGCAAACAATGTTTTGACTAAGCATGCAAAAATTAGAAAAGTTGCTATGTCGATTTAATGCATCTAAAGTTAACGTCGAAGTTGTATTTAGCATGCGAGATTCGTTTTAGTACAATAAAACAAATAACAAAAAATAAATCGCTAAAACATGAGCAAACAAGTTAGTAACGATGATAATGGTTTGTAAATTGAATAAACGACATGAATATAATGCAATGCATGGTTTTGAAAGAATTATGACACGTGTTGACCGAAGTCATAAAAATATTTGATCGGGACTCGAAAGATGATGAAAGACTCACGGTTTTGATGAACCAGGAGCCACTCGATCGAGTCACTGTGGGACTCGACCGAGTGGTCTCGAAAAAAAGCATTCTGCCCGATTTATGGGGGGCCACTCGATCGAGTGGGCTAGGCACTCGATCGAGTGCCCCCTTAACGAGCTATGGCTCGTTTTGTTTTTTAATTTCGAAATTGATTTTTTGAAAAATCGATAATTTTGCTAAATCGCGTATAAATATAGTATGATTTATACTCGACTTAAATTTTCGATATTCGTCATATTCGACACTTGATTATGGAGTCAATATCGAATGTTCGGAATGTTTTTTTTTTTAGAAAAGGTGACTATAATTTGTTTGAAAATTGATTTGAATGAAATAGATTCTCTCCGCATTGAAATCGTTGTAATATGTCTTTTAAGACTATGTGACGATTATCTTAGCATCAACGAGATTGATTTAGTTCTTTTAGATACGGTATTCGATTATTGAGTCGGTATCGTATTTTAAGAACATTCATTTTGTATAAAAATTAGATTGTAGTGATAATATCGATATTATGAAAGATAAAAAAAATGTGATGATGACCCGTATGAAGACGGACGAACGAACGACACAAAGAAGAAAAAAAGGACGAGAGAAAGAGAGAGAAGGGAGAAGACGGGATTTGATTTTACACCCTCAACCTACATGCTTTGTATTCTCGGAATGGGGCTCATCTGGCTGTGGCTTAGGCACGGGAGCGTCGAGATAATGCGGGTGAGCTATGGTAGTTTAGGCGTGGGGGTGAGGTGTCCGGAACTCGGACGTAGGGACGGCGTATTCTCGGGTTGTATGTGTGTGAGATTGTATTGCTAATTCTCGGTGTTGCTTATGATGTGTTGTTTTGATGACGTAGATGTGTATATTTGTGTGTGCAAAGGGGTCTATTTATAGTAGAGGTCCCCGATTGTAGCTAGGAGAGGTAGCTTAACTTGGGTGACAAGAAACATCGCTTTGGATAGGGAAAGCACGCAATTTGAGAGGAAACAGGATTCCGTTGTTGGGTGGAAGAGAACTCCTCATCCGACTGGAAAAGGAGTCACTCGACCGAGTGACTATGATACTCGGTCGAGTGCCCGGTTTAGTCCCGGTTTTGTGCGGATTTTCGAGCCTACTCGACTGAGTGGGATGATCCACTCGATCGAGTGGGTCTAGTTCGGGTAGAAGGCTCTTTAGAGATCGAATTCTATCTCTAACGGAATTGTTTAATCTTTTTTTCGAAGCTGATTTTTGTAGTTTTGGCCCTGGTATCAGATTTTACCCAAATTAGTCTTATTTGACTGGGAACGACCCACTGGGCCTAAATTTAAGGTTGGCTTTGTGAGATTTTTACTCCGCTAAAAGCCCAAGCCAAATGCTAACGATTTTGAGCCCATATTCGAGTATGTTAAAGCATGTTTCCGTTTGATCATCATCGGGTGTTTTTTAGAAACTGCTATAGACACCTAACGGCCAAATGTGGGTGTCTACAGAGCCCCCACTCTGACTGAGGCTTGGACAAGGCGAAAGTCAGAGTAGCTACCAGGCCAATTAAGACCTGGTAGACTTCCAGTCGGGTCGTTTATAGTCCATTAGACCTGCGTGAAGGGCTCGCCAGCCATAGGTTAGAAACCATACCTGAGCTGATGCTAACTCCGTGGGGATTTGGACTTGTTGCATAAGTCCTGAGTGCGCCTGTATGTAGGCCCATCCCGCACCATTTTTCGGAGAAAGGCCGCCTCGAACTTTCCGCTGGGGAGTGAGTTGCATGGCCCTGCTTGAGTCGTACATGTATATAGTTATGGCGAAGTTTTGCATGCAACATTTAGGTAAAAATGACTCGCGCTGAGGAATAGAAATTTTGAAGAAAACTTTGGAATTTTTTTTTTGAAAATTTGAGAATTTTGATTCTGAAAAGGAATATGAATGCTCAGGATGGCCTATTCCTATACTAGCTGAAGAACTGAGATGGGGCATGTATGCTAAATCTCTGGGGATTAGGAATCCTAAAGATAGGAGGACTACCCAGGTTTAGTGCTATAAATACCCATCTTCTGCTTTTAATTTTTCCACAACTCTCATAATTCCCTTCCTTCTAAAGAGAACAAGCCCCGAGAATCCTTATTCTTTTTAAGAAAAAATCTTAGCCATGGGAATCGACCGCTTGATCGGAATGCTGCAAGACTGGTCCCGATGCTTTAGAGATGCAGATAAAGTAGTTCTGAATCAGAATGGTATTACTCAATTATTTACGATCCGCCAGATGCAGGTGGATCGTCACTTCCTCGATGCTTGTTTGTCGTACTGGGACGACACTTATCATGTTTTTGCTCTTCCTCGAGGCGAGATTTGCCCTATCCCTGAGGAAATTGCTGCCGTAGGAGGGTGGAACCCCATACTTCGTCCTGCTATCCCGTTTTCAGTTCACGATCCTAGGAGGAAGCTACGGGAATTTTTAGGACTTTCTCACATGGAGGTATCCCGTATGACGGAGGGGGATACCATTTCTTTGATCGATTTAGCTGAAAAGTTCATGAACCCACACGATGTCCGGTCAGGTCGGTTCATAGCCGTAGGGCCTTTGCTTTTTGTATGCTTCATGTTTATGCTTTCGAAGGTCATATGGATTTGCTGTCGTGTATGGGCCATGTCCGACTTTTCACAGTGGTTGACCTGATGGAGACGGAACACTGTTCGGCTTGGCTGATTACAGGGGAAATCATCCAAGGCTTGGATAACCGTAAGAGGGATTCGTCGGTTCGTTTAACTGGGAGCACCCGTTTATTGCAGGTATATTGCTTCGGATTTTTCTGATTTCTCAATTTCTCGATTTTTTTTTATTTTAATTTTTTTTTGCTACAGTGGGCACTCAATCGAGTCACCCTGGCACTCAATCGAGTTCCTTCGTAAAAAGCCCTTGCCCAATTTCAGGGGTGTCACTCGATCGAGTGACCCCTAAGCACTTGATCGAGTGCCCTCAAGCGGACATCTATTTTGCTCGGAAACTTATATTTTTTGTTTCTTTTTCAGCTTTGGTTATTCGAGCGGCTATCGATCGTAGATCCTCCCCTGGACCCAAGTCGTTATCGACCTAACCAGGTGATGACTAGGAGACGGACCATTGAACTTTCTCGCCATAATACCCAGAAATATTGGGACGAAGTGTTGTCTTTCCATAACGGCCCGTTGATCCAGTGGATGGTGCTCTGGTGGCCCATTTATGTTTGAACTGGCTTGGAATCGAGGGATAGGGCACGGTACCAGGTGATCCTTTCCTTTAGGCAGGCTATTCATCTTTATCCCGACCGCATACTTAGGCAGTATGGTCGGTCCCAGAGAATCCCGGAAATCGAGGCGGTTGTGAGTGAATCTACCCAACTGACGGACGTGATATGCGATACCTGGATGCAACGATGGTACACCCGGGCCACCTGGTCTACTCCCAAGTCTCTTCACTCGATTTGGGTATCTGATTCTTATGTAAAATGGACGAAGGCAGATTCTGCCAAAGCCCAAGCTGCCCTAAAGGTTGATGAGGCTTTTGACCTGCTTCGACGAGAGCAGGTTAAAGACAACAGAGGTTTCTTTGCTGGGGACGAGACTTCAGCTATGTCAGGTCAGAAAAGGATGAATAGGACTCAAGCTGAAGGGTCCAGTACTAAAAGTGCGCGAGGGAAAGTGAGCCCCCAGACAGACTTGGAAAGGAGACTTGGCCCAAAACTAAGGGTTCAGGATCGACTCGGTCCTCGATATAGGCTACCCGAGCACGTACGGGCTCGACTTGGACCGGTTACAATGCAACGGCAGAAGAATTGCTGTCGAAGAAACGGGTTCGAGCAAAGGAGGTTCCCTTGGTGATCCGGGAACGTTCGCCCCCGCCCCGTCGACCTCGGGCTCCACGTGACCCAAAGGACAAGGGAAAGGGTAAAATGCCCTAAGTGCTAGTCTCCTTAGTTTTATTATCTAAGTATTACTATTATTTTTTGTGGTGTGCCTTTTTTTTGTTATTTTTTTTATTGCGTGATGTAATTTTGAAATTCCCGAGTTTACCGAGTTTTTTTTAATAAAAGACATATTAATGAATACCGTTTCCGTCTTTGCAGTGGTTGTACCCTTTTGAGGGGTTGCCTACGTATCCACAATTAGCGGAATCAAACCAAACGTAGTTCAAACATAGATTTTTTTTTTGCAATTTTTTAAATACACCAAGACTATTAGTTCGAGATGTGCGACAGTAGGATAGATAATCCTAGCTTATTGACTTGCTTATAATTTTTGAAAATTTATAAAAAGACAAATTTTTATAAACTTTTGCAAATGACATTGAGATAAGGTTTTAATTAAGGGTAGTAACGCTTCAGCTGGTCCAAGTTAGTTGGGTTGACGAATTCATTCCCATCCAAATCTGTTAGATAGAACCTTCTTTACCAAATACGGCCCAGCCCAATTGGGCTTGAATTTTCCTCTTGGGTCAATCGGTAGTAGTGCACGGACCGATTTTAGAACTAGATCTCCTTCTTTGATATTTCTGGGCCTAACTCTTTTGTTGAAAGCCCGCTGTATCCTCTTTTGGTATTCTTGAATGTTGTTGAGGGCCCGGGACCGCCGTTTGTCTAAGAGAACTAACGAGTCGTATCGGGCTTGGACCCAATCTGCTTCAGGCAATTGGCTCTCAAGTAAAATCCTAAGGGATGGTACTTCTAGTTCGACTGGTTGGACCGCTTCCATTCCGTATGTCAAGTAATAGAGCGTTGCTCCGGTTGCGGTGCGAATTGACGTTCGGTACCCCCATAGGGCACAAGGTATTTTGTCGGACCAGTCCCGGTAATTATCAGCCATCTTTTTAAGTATGGTGACAATCGTTTTATTGGTTGCCTCTACCGCTCCATTTGTTTGGGGACGGTAAGGCGAAGATGTATGCCTTTGGATTTTATATTTTGCTAGCAAAGTAGCGGTTTCATCTTGGAAATGAGTCCCGTGATCACTGATGAACTCGTGCGGGATTCCGTACCGGCATATAATCTTGTTTCGGATAAATTTAGTCACATTCTTGGCGTTCAAAATCCGGTATGACTCAGCTTCGACCCATTTGGTGAAATAATCGATAGCCACCAAAATGAAACAGTGACCTCCCGTCCCGGAAAGGTTCACCTTTCCAATTATATCAATACCCCATGTCGAAAATGGCCATGGTGATGTCATGGTGTATAGTAGGGACGATAGCATATGCTGTACATTGGCAAAAATCTGACAGTTATGGCAGTGTTTGACATATAACTGGCAGTCGGTTTCCAAGCTGTTCCAATAATACTCGACCCTCATGATTTTTCGAGCTGACATATGGGCGTTCATATGCGGGCCATTTTCACCATCGTGCACTTCGGACATAACCTTCTCAGCCTGTATTTTATCGATACACAGGAGGAGAGCCCCATGTATCGTCTTTTTGTATAACTATTCGTCGTCCGTACGAACGAATTGGGTTGCCAATCTTCGCAAGGCTTTCTCGGCCCAGTTTTCATTTCCCGGGGGATATTCTCGATGTCAAGTAAGTTAGGGCATCCTGATACAAAGGTTCCGGATCAGTTATTTTGATGTCTTGGATGGTGTGGATATAGGTCGGCTCGGACCGTCTTTCAACGCAGATCGGCATGCTGGTTAGGTGCTTTGGGATATTTAATAAAGATGCTAACTTGGAAAGTGGATCTGCAAATTGATTTTCCTCCCGGGGTAGATAGATATATTCTACCTTTTGGAATTGTTTTTCGAGAAACCTTACTCGCGCTTGGTAATCCACGAGATTGGCGTTCAAAGTTTTCCATTTTTGGAGAGCTTGATTGATGACTAGGATGAGTCACCGTGGACCCGGAGGTTTGTTACTCCTAAATCAGCGGCGGCTTGCAACCCGTGAATGCATGCTTCATATTCGGCTGCGTTGTTAGTCACATCAAAGTCCAATTTAATGGATAACGGTGTATGCTCTCCTTTTGGTGATATTAACAGTATGCCGACTCCGAATCCTCGGAAATTGGAGGCCCCGTCAAAATATAGATCTCATGTCTCCGTGTCGGTATGAAATATGTCTTCATCTTGGAAAGCCCAAGTATCGGTGTACCCTTCTTCAGATACGGGACTATCAGCGAGAAATTCGGCTACTACCCGACCTTTGATGGCTTTTAATGGTACGAACCTGAGGTCGAACTCTGCTAACATTAAAGTCCATCTGGACATCCTGCCGTTAAGGAAGGGCTTTTCGAATAGGTACTTGATAGGATCCATTTTGGATAATACATGTACCTCGTGGGTGAGCATATAGTGTCGGAGCTTTTTAGTGGCCCAAACCAAAGCTAGGCACGTTTTCTCGAGCATTGTATACTTGCATTCGTATTCTAGGAACTTTTTACTGATGTAGTAAATAGCCCGCTCTTCTGAATTGACTGTCTGGGCTAGCATAGCCCCCATGGCTGTCTCGGTCGTTGTTAGGTATAACGACAAAGGCAAACCGGGTTGAGGTGACATTAATACCGGCGGTGCAGACAGAATCTCCTTGATTTTATTGAAAGCCGTTTGACATTTATCATCCCACAGTGTTCGTTCTCCTATCTTCAGTTTCTTGAAAATGGGTTCACATACCTTGGTTAACTTTGAAATAGACCGGCTGATGTATTGGACTTTCCCGAGAAACCCCCTTATTTCTTTTTCGGTTTTGGGTGGCTGCATCTCGGTAATGGCCTTGATTTTAGCTGGGTCGACCTCGATGCCGCGTTGGCTAACGATATGGCCCAGTAGTTTGCCAGATGTTACTCCGAAATTGCACTTTTGAGGGTTTAGCCTCATGTTGTACTTGCGTAATCGGGTGAAGAACTTTCTTAGGGCCGTAACATGCCCTACTCGGTCTTTGGACTTAACGATCATGTCGTCCACATAAACCTCCATTTCCTTATGCATCATGTCATGTAATAAAGTTGAGGCGGTTCTTTGATAAGTGGCCCCGACGTTGATTAGGCCAAATGGCATAACGGTGTAATAGTAAGTACCCCATGGTGTAATGAATGTGGTCTTACTCATGTCTTCTTCCGCCATTTTAATTTGATTGTATCCGGCATACCCGTCCATGAATGACAGAAGGGCATGATCGACCGTGTTGTCCACCAGTATGTCGATGTGTGGCAACGGAAAATTGTCTTTTGGGCTGACCTTATTAAGGTCCCGGAAGTCTACACATACCCGTACCTTACCGTCCTTTTTAGGTACCGGTATGATATTTTCAACCCAGTCTGAATATTCAGACACTTGTATGAAGCCCGCTTTGAATTGCTTGTCGACTACTTCTTTGACTTTGAGAGACCATTCGGGCCTGACCTTATTAAGGTCCCGGAAGTCTACACATACCCGTACCTTACCGTCCTTTTTAGGTACCGGTACGATGTTTTCAACCCAGTCTGAATATTCAGACACTTGTATGAAGCCCGCTTTGAATTGCTTGTCGACTACTTCTTTGACTTTGAGAGACCATTCGGGCCTCATTCTGCGGAGCTTCTGTTTTACCGGCTTACACCCATCTTTGATGGGTATAAGATGTTCAGCTATCCCCCGATCTATCCCTGGCATGTCCTTATAGGACCATGCAAAGACATCCTTGAATTCCTGGAGGAGGTCCGTGAATTGTTTTCTCTCCTCGGGATCTAAGGATAAACCCAACTTAAGCATTTGGGGTTCTAAAGTGGTTCCCACGTTAATGGATTCAGTTTCCTCAATTACGGGATCCTGGATTCCCTTTGTTCGAGCTGCTCGATCAGGTGTGGAGGCAGAGGTACCTGTTCGTCGGGTTTCTCAATGTCATTGCACATAAAATTTTTGAAAGCATTTTGAAAATAAGACAAGTCGTAAGCGGAACGGTTTTCGTTATAATTAATAGTAAATTTGGAAAAGAGCTCGAAGAGAGCGGCCATCTGATCGTTGGTCAGTGGCGGGATAGGGAGTGCTCTCGGGACAGACCCCGAGGCTCCGACAGGTGCTACTAAAGGAAGAGGGGTTACAGACTCAATTCTAGCACTGGACCCTCTAGACTTGGACTCAGACTCCGACTCAGACTCAGACTCAGACTTGGACTCAGTATCCGGCATGTCTCCTTCGCCGGTGGTTAGTTTGTAGACTCGACCCTGGCTGTCGGTTCACTTGATAGTCTTCCTCCATGCCCTTTTTCCGGTGTCAACACCGACTTCAGAGATCATCTTGGTTGGATCGAACCTGTTGCTGCGGAGGATCAGGTTGACCAATTCTTCTTTAGGGGCGGGGATCGCCTTGTCTTCCCCGAATAAGAGCCCCAGCACAGGTTCAGTATTGTCGGCAACCTCCTTGGATTCAGCTTGAACAAGGGTGAATATGTCGTATGGGATATAGTTCCATTCCCGATATGTGATAGTGGGCTGGTAGAGGCCCACTTGAACAGCCCCATGTTGTGTGCTTAATTTAGACCGTTTTCCCCCTCATTTAGACCCGTTTTTCCCTCGTTTTGCGAGTTTAGAGTGCGATTATCGCCATATTTTGTGTACTTCTCGCATTAGCGTCCCTCTTGTGCGTTTTACGTGTTTTTGGTAGTTTTTCTATCAATTTTGATAGGATTTGGCACCGAAATCACGATCAAGCTTCCACGAGCACAAGAGAAGGGAATACCGTTCAAAGAGCAAAGCACACAACTTAAAGTTTAAAGCCATCCAATCAATCGACGAAGAATGAGACAAGGAAAGAGGCCTGAGATATGACCGGGTGAAATTTCACCCGGTGAGACACCACCGGGCGAAATTTCACCCGACGGTAAAATGCCTCCCTGAAGATTTTCCGAGATTTCCCACCGGACGAAACTGACCGGGCGAAATTTCGCCAACCGGGTCAAATTTCACCCGATGGAAAGATGTGCCGAAAAACGCTAAAAATGAAGAAAATCTCACCGGGCGAAAATTTCACCCGGTGGGATTATTACGCAAGACCGCAGGGCGAAGTTTCACCCTATGAAGGTGCAGAGGATGATTGTCTCACTAATGAAGCAAGCGTTGGATTTGGGCTTTAGGTTAAGGAGACCCATTAAGGATTAATATATATATGTTACCCTAATTTGTTGCTTAAAAAAGGTAGTAGTAGGCATCCTCCATTAGAGTAGTATTAGCATCCATCATCCACCATTAGTGTAGTTACACATCCATTTAATAGAACAATCTAGTAATATTCCTAGTAATTCTCTAAAAATCTAGTAGTTTACATAGTAACTAGTAGTAGATCTACTTAGTTTGCACCATCAATTCTCTAGATTACAAGTTTGTAGAAGATTATTCAAGTTTTATTGAAGATTTGTTGGGTTTATTGAAGGATTAGTGACAAGTTCTTCATCTTCTCCATCAAAGATTCAATCTTTATTCATGCAATCTTCTTGTTTCTTCTAGATCTTCATAGTTGGTACATTTCTTTCCACTCTCTAATCTCTAGTTTAGATTTAATTTAGTTCTCTCATTATTGTCTTGTTTAGATCATCTTAGTGTTGTTAGTTTCTCTAGATTTTGTTCATGTTGTTTTAGATTATTCTTTAGACTAATTTGGTAGCTTCATAGCTTAGTGGGTAATTGTTAGATTGTAGTTTTCTCATTATCTTGTAGTTAGTTTCCTTAGATCTAGTTAATATGCATGCTTTAGATAGTTTCTTCTTAGTTAATATTTTATTGTCTTTCATTATGATTAGTGAGTAGAATTTTTGTTGGGGAGTTTAGGGATGAGGACTTGGATTATTTAAATTTAGGGGTATTGGTGGGTTGCTTGCTTGTTGGTTTATCTTGCTTGTGGTTGTTGTGTCATTGTTGTTTTAGTCCGACCTTGACTCGTTTCTATCAATATGGGGAAACTCGAGGTAGAAATTAGCACAACAAGAGACTTACCCTTCTTCGCCGCGAAAGCGGGTTTTTAGGTGGGTTGGGTGAAGAAACCGAAAGGTGGCATTTTCCCTTTATCAATGTTGCAACAAAAACTCGCTCCCGACCTTCTTAGACTCCATGTTCCGAATCCCGACTTCTCCCTAACGCCTTTCCCTAGATTAATCACCCCTAGCTATTCTCGTAGTTATTTCTCTAGCGTAGACTCGACCTTTAAAAACCTCCTTCTAGACATCAAACACGTCACTTTAAACTTGCTCACGCACTCCGTTCCCTGTGGACCGACCTCGACTTACCACGAATACTTGCTAGTTTTTGTGTCATCTTGATACGAGTAAGCTCGAACCCGACCCGATTGTGCTTGGACCGAACAAAGCGCACAATGAGACGATGCACTCACTCGGGGTATTCGAACCAAGCCCAATAAAGCTAGGCGTGTGCATGCTTACCCATGTCCCAAATATGGTCTAGGTGCATTAGAGAAAATAAAGATTATGGAGGATATGTGGATGATATCAAGCGTGATCCTTACTCCAAATAATCAGGAACAATCTTCTCATATTTGGCAACAAAATGAATGAGTATCAAGGTTGATTTGATATTTATTCCATGGAAGATATGCGTGAGATCTACCACCCAAATAAAGAGGCAATCTTCTTTTAATTAGGAAGTAAGAATAATAATGATATCTTCAATATCATTTCAAGATATACCTAGGATAAGATATTATATTCTCTAGATTAATTACTAGTTTTAATTTGATTAGTATCTCGTAAAATATATTCGAGATTATATTTGTGTAAGGCTATAAAAGCCACGTTCCATGTTAGCATAAGGCATTCAATGATTAAGCAATAAAAATTCAGCAAAGTTTTTGATTTATCAAACCTTGTGAAAACTCATTTCGAGAAAGTACTTCGAAATCGCGTCGAGGAATTGGTGCGCCAATCTCTACGTTATTAGTTTCGGATTCAAGGTCGAATTCGGGCTAAATATCTTTGGTTACGTTTGTCTTTTATTTCATCACAAAAATCCTTACGTAATTCAAAGTATTTTCTTTCCAAAAATAGACGTGCCACAAAACACCAAATCCAGGAAGACCTTAACCACGAACCAAGGTTATATTAACCTTAGTTCAATTTCACTCCAAAATCCACGTCATCACTCAAGGTTACATTAACCTTCGACCCAACTTTCATTTCTTATTCTAAACCGCTTCCGCATTCGCATCACATCTCGAGTCTTACAAATATCGTTTGATCCCCCGTCCTTCGTTAACGACCGATCCGATTGGGAGGCGATCAAAATGGCGCCGTTGCAAGGGAGCGGCTAGTTGTTGTGTTTGATTCTTTTCCCTTCTCTCTTTTCCCTAGTGCCGTAAGGTGCTCGGAGTCTTACCGTTTAATTGAGTTTTATGATAAGGAACACGTCATCGCCCTTGTGGTTCGATTCAGAGCCGGAAAGGACTTTTAGAGCATTGCGTTTTTGGGGAAACAACTCAACCACCATCATTCCACATCCTTCATTATCACCTCCTAACCTTAATCCCATCCTACCACATACACCCTCTACACCTCCTACATCACATAATCCCACTCCAAATAATCCTTCCACACCTTCCACTTCACAAGATTCACCACCATCATCACCATCACCAAAAACTCCATCACGAAATCAAAATCCATCCCCTCCAAATCATCCAAATTCTCCAAATCCACCATCACCACCAATCCAACCAATGACAACCCTAGGATCTCATTCCCAACTCACACATGAAGAAACACCTTCTCCCGTCAATTTCAGAGAGATTCCCGAGAATTATGAATTAAAAGCCTCTTTGACAAATGCGGTTCAACAAGATACTTTTAACGGTTTTTCTCAAGAAGATGCTCAAGAGCACATCGCTTCATTTAAAGAAAAATTAGTAGGAGCCTGTCTCAATGGATAAACTTAATGCCAATTGCACCGGTTATTATTTCTAAAGACCTTGAGATATGGAGCTCGTAGATGGCTTCAAGGCCATCCCGCTAATACTTTTACAACATGAGTTCAATTATCTAATGCCTTCTTGGAGAAATATTTTCCGCCGTCAAAGACTAATCAATATCGCATGGAGATACAAACATTCAAGCAAGATGAATTCGAAAGCCTAAGTGAGGCTTGGGAAAGATTTAGAGATCTATTACGCAAATGTCCACACCATGGAATACCCGATTGGCTAACTACCCAAACATTTTACAACACTCTTTCATCGAGAACCAAAGAAAACCTCAATTCGGCCGCCGGAGGAGACTTCTCTTCTCTCATCGATGAGACATCTAAGAGTCTTATTGAGAAGATGGCGAGGAGTGACTCTAGAATGGGTCAGTTAAGGGATTCTAGAAAGAAAGTTGAAGTGAACTCATCTACGAGTTCTAACGAATTGAAACTTCAAGCGGAAGTTGAAGAATTGAAAAAGAGAATGGATGCCATGAGTTCAAGGCCTACTCCTAGAGGTATGTACCAAATTCAAGGGAGTGTTCCACTAAGGCAACCATCTCCTCCAAAACAATTAACATGAGAAGTTCAATGTGATCATTGTGGCAATTATGGCCATGATTCTAGCTCTTGCATTCCTAATGAAGAAGTTTATATTGAAGAGCCAAATGGAGTCCAAGCTATACAAGTGTATGGGCAAATACCTCAATTTGATCATGTAATCCCCTAGAAAATCTAACGCAATACAGTGGCGGAAACACTGTAGATTTGGGATTAAAACACACTGATGTTCTACATTTTAATAAAAGAACGGTCAGTCAATACAGATGCCACTTTTTACAAAAGGGCTAAAATAAATATTCTCCAAACAGGGTTACAAAAAACCATAAATAAACATGAACGAAGAAGAGTAGGATCCATGCTACTCGCTAGCTCACACCCAAAACCCAGCAGCAAATACCTGTCATGTTATAAACATAACAGCCACGTCAGTGGGGAGCAACTCAGACATTCTCCCAGCCATATTATATCATATGGAAAAATAATAGTATTATTATATCAAAATAGTTAAAATGGAAAACATTAAATGATATAATAAAATAAGCTTTCGGAGAAAACCTAAAATATTATAACAATAAAATCAGAACAAGTTTTCAGAAGAAAACTTTAAATATTTGCCAACCTGCAAACCAAAATGTATTGATAATAATAAAAATATTCAAAATGGCGTTATGGATAGGATTAGTGATAAAGGCTAGACTTTCACTAGGAGAATACTAAAACTAGCTTCGAGAACTTAGTTCAAATAAATCAAACTTCGGTCTCTAACTAGACTACTCAACCATAATAGGACGGCGACTTATAAATGCGTGACCCTAGTTTAAGATAATATGCACACCCCTCCCGAGCACCATAAATACTCAGTTCAACCCGACGGCGTCTTACACTGCGAGGCACGAGTTTAAGGTCAAAATGTACACACACTCCCGAACACCATATATGCTCGGTTCAACAACCAATGTGCCCCATAAAGACACACAAACCTTATAGTTGATGGCAAAAACGTAAACCCCAGAATATATTATTCTAAACCTCACACTTGTCTTTATTCCATAACTCCAAAACAAGCCATTATCGATATTCAAAAATAAATATAATAATTATAAATGATATGGAGATAAAAAGAAATATACATTTTATATTAAAAGAGAAACTTCCTATAAATAGAAACTTACTAATTTTAGAAACTTACTTAAAGTAGAAATTTTGTTATAGAAAATTCGTAAGTTATTAAAATAAGTGAAATGTATAAAAATAACATTTCTAACGAAATTAGCATTTTATTATTATCGTTGTTATCGTAACTTTAATATGTCTCTAAATTCGTTACTCAAAATATTTATAAAATATAATAAGTCAATATATAGTGTTTTATAAATAATTAGGAAATCGAATTAAAACTATAAATTATAGAAAACAGATGTTTTAAGAAAAATGATATCCAAAAATAAATTGAGTCGACGAATTTTATAAATTAAACGAGATTTTATAAAGCTTTCAAATTAGTTTTAGTAAATAGATTTTATCAATAAGTAATACTGATTTTACTAAAAATAATCAATCGTAGATAAATGAGAAATTATTAGGGAAAATAGTCTCGATTAAAAATGTATTTAAAACAAATCGACTACTTTCTCATTTATTAATATAAGTCGTAAAACGAAATTAGCTTATTAAATAAACAAGTATACAAATCTCGATTATAACAAAAATACGATTTTGAGTTAGAATTATAAATTAACGAAATATGAAGAAAATATGAAATCGTTATTATTTAGTTACTAGTGTCACGATAACCAACAAAATATTATAACAGTCGTAAATAATTAAATTACTAACGATTTATAAAAAAAAAACGATATCGGAAACTGTAAAATATAATAAGACATACGATTTTAAAATTTAATATTACTAGCAAAATAATAAATAGCTAAAAATTTAGAAAACCGAAGTTAAAATACTTACTACATACTACTACTCAAACATACGATATAAAATCGAGTAACGTCCTAAAGTTACTTTGTAATTTTGTGATATACTTGTTCTCCTCGTATGCTCCATGCCCGTGACTTGAAAATTAACGTCTTTAAGCTACGAGTTCAAGAATTGATAGCCTTAAGCGAGGTCCACCAAATAATCGAGTTGACAAAAACAATAGAAAGAGACAGAGATCGGATTCAGGCACAACCGATAAACTAAAATAATGAGGGGGCTGAAACGAGTACGAATGGACCGGAATAAAAGGGTACTCAAGGTCAAGACAAGGGGAAAACGAAGAAATAAGAGTAACCTTCATAAGACGGAAAAAAAAGAGATTATGTACCAAACACCTCAAACAGCCCCGAGAAAGCACCAACGTGCATACAACGGTGAGCAGTAGCACAAAAACGATTCGAGACGATCCACGACAACATCGAAAAGATCTAGCACAGCGTACATACATGACCAAAAAGGAAATGAGACGGATACAACGACCAAAACAACGGAGACAAAATAGGGCAAGAAGGACCGAAGGCAGAAAATAAGGGGAAGAGAACGAGGAAAGACTAAGAGCAGCAACGTAAAACACAAAACGCAGCAGAGCAGCAGCAGGAAAACAGGCGAAGAGAGCAGCCGAGTTGGCACACAAACCACGAACAGAAGACGACATAAAACGGGACAACAACGTGACAACAAGGACGCACAAGACGACAACAGCAGCAACATTTAAGAAAGAAAGAACAAGAAGAAGAACGAAAAGAAGGCAAACAGAGAGCAGTAACAGCACGTATAGCAGCAGTAACCGCAACAGGACAGTAATAGCAGCAGCGTGAAACAACAGACAGCAGCATGAAATAGCAGACATCAGCGTGAAACACCAGACAGCAGCGACAAAAAAAAAAGTGCAGCGAAGAAGAAAGAAGGAAGGCAGAAGAAGAACGGGTACGAAGATCAACAAAACGCAGCATCACATGGCAGAAGAGAAGAATGAAATTACCTTTCGATGAGTCTGGGTCAAACAATGATAGCCCAATAGCGGCGTACAGCAGCAGCGAAACAGGACAAGGTTCTAGATCGAAGGATTAGGACAGCGAAGAGCAGCAACAGATGTAGAACGAGGCAGAAAAGAATAGAAGAGGGAAAGATGCAGCACACAATAAGACCGTAAAAGCAGGTGCAACAGAAACACGCACACAAGAACCACACAGCGAGAAGGAAGAAAACCAAAAGAAGAAAACGGAGGGAGAAGAAGTAGGACTGTAATCCCCTATAAAATCTAACGCGATACAGTGGCGTAAACACTGTAGAGTCGGGATTAAAACACATTGTAACTATGTCTTAGTAAA
The DNA here is from genome assembly GCA_958450325.1 of Agrostemma githago. Taxonomy (NCBI): domain Eukaryota; kingdom Viridiplantae; phylum Streptophyta; class Magnoliopsida; order Caryophyllales; family Caryophyllaceae; genus Agrostemma; species Agrostemma githago. The sequence goes on along the minus strand of OY288241.1, from coordinate 9,298,354 downwards.
ATTAAAATGGTAAAGTCAAACAATAGGCCTTAAATAAAATGACCAAAATTTAAAACAATCCACAAAAGGGGTTTGAACAATCCATAGGACATAATTATTAAAATAAATAAGCAGGATCCACACTGCTCGCTAGCCCACACCCGGAACACGTATACCTGCCATGTTAAAACATATCAGCCACAATCAGTGGGGAGCAACGCCAACGTTTTCCCAACCGTATAACAGGATTTTAAAATGGTAATTACTATTATAGGAAAATAGTAAAAATGGAAAACAGCAAAACATCATATTAAAATAAGCTTTAAGCGTAAAACGAAATAATCAAATGGGTTTCCGAAGAAACATAAAAATATTTGCCAACCTGCAAACCAATTTACATCGATAACAATAAAATATTCAAAATGGCGTTATGGATAGGATTAATGTAGAATCTAGACTTTCACTAGGAGAATACCAAAAACTATCTTCGAGAACTTAGTTCAAACAAATCAAACTTCGGTCTCTAACTAGGCTACTCAACCATAATAGAGCGGCGACTTATAAATGCGTGGCCCTAGTTTAAGATAATGCACACCCCTCCTGGGATTACCTGTCACCCAATTCAACTTATGACAGCGACTTACTGCGAGGCCTAAGCTTAAGGTCAAAATGTACACAACTCCCGGGATACCTGTCACCCGGTTCAACAACTAATGTACCGATTCCTGATACACTAGCTTTATAGTTGATGGCAAAAACGTAAACCCCAGAATATATTACTCTAAACCCACACTTTTCCTTATTCCATAACTCCTAAACAATCCATTATCGATATTTAAAAGATGTATTCAATATAAACAATTGGAGAACAAAATGAAAAGGAATCACTTTCCAAAAGAGGAAACTTTCTATTTTAAGAAACTTACTAAAAATAGCCTCATATCAAAATAGCAAAAATATTAGTTTATACCAATAAACATTTTTAGTAAACAATGTAGATTTATAAAACTAGTACTTTCGGCCTTAACGATATTAATTCTTAAAACGAGAACATTTGAGTTAATGAAATTATTGAAACGTCATACAAGCGTTTACAAAATGATTTAGAAATGTTTTAAACATTTTAAATACTACTAATTAGGGTGTTTCCAAAATTTATAAAACTAAAATTCCCTAATTATTATTAGTTTCGACAATACGATTATAAATAGAATTTTACGGCAAATATCAAATTAAATATTTGATCGTCTTTATTTAATTAAACCAACAAATATATTTAGAGTATGTTAAGAGATGATTTAACTCTTAAAGTTTCAGATTTAAATACTTTCAAAATTGCTGGAAAAATAATTCTTTTAGGTAAGACGAAGCATTTTAACGATAAATCACAATTTGTCCGAAAATCAATACTTATAAATTAAAGACTTTAGTAAATAGTACAAAAATTACGTAAAATGGTTAAAATATATTTATGGACATTCTGTCCAGAAAAGAAAATTTCCAGAATCCTAAAACTCGGTTTTTAAAGCGTTTTCTCGTTAATCGTCTAATCTCGACAATAACGATTAATAAAAATAGTAATTACAAAACGATTTAAGTATTAATGTCTAAAAATTAATATTAAACTTAAAAATCATCATTTTCCGGAATATACTAATTTTTCAGATTTTCCAAAGTTCCAGATTTACCAAATCCTGTTAAAACCGTCTTTAAAACCCGTTTTCACAATTAACGATTCCATTAATAAAACTTATCGTTCCGAACATTTATTAAGGCACTAAAAATCATAAAATTAAATTTTAATATGAAATCATCAGAATCACAATTTTTTTCCAGATTTAATCATAGGACCAGAAATCGAGAATTTAAACGACAAACACGGTTTTAACGATAAACGATGATTTAAAGTGATTAATTAATTCATCCTCTTAACAATTCGAAAAATTATGAAAAAATTCAAGAAATTTTATTTCATCATAAAGTTTCACCACGTCAAAAATCAGATTAAAATAAAATGTTTAGGTAGTAGAACTAAAAATCGGCTTTTTAATCGTTTTTGTTCGTAAAACGGTAATAATTCAATAATCGATAACTAAAATATCAGGAAAAATACTAAATTATTAAAAATCATCAAAAACAACATTTTTACAGAATATAAACATATATTACATGTTTAGGCCGAATATTATGATTTTACAAATTAATATGACGATTTAATCGTTAATCTCGTAAAAGCGATAAAAAAATCGAAACATGCAAATTTTCAACTTTTAAAAATTTTCCAGATTTTATGACATACATATATCATCAAAATAAAATTATAATTATATACATGCAATTACACAAATAAAATCATGCAATACCGAGTAACATCGACGTTACCTCAAACCCAAATCCGAGTCTACGATAAATTCATCGGCTTCGGGGTCGTCCAAGGATCCTTCAATACACAACATACATGGTACAAAAATACCATAAGAAAACTGAAAAGAATCAAGGTAAATAACGATTGGAAATAACATCGATTATTACCTTAACGAAGGGAAAATATAGACGATTAATTCGGAGATGAAAATGAGACGATCAAGACTCGATTTGAGACAAAGTTTGGCTGGAAAATATGGCTGAAACTCACAGTCAATATGGAGGAAATGAAGAGTATTTTTGTTTAATGTGGTTGAATGAAAATGAATGAAAGAAAATGATGAGATGAGAGATTAAATGTGGACTTTTAAAAATGATAAAAAAAAAATGTTAAATCCATTCAAAACCACCAGCCAAAATGAATAAGAAGGAAGTCTGAAGAGTCTTGCAATAAGTCCAAAAATAATTGTAGGAAAATAAAATATCTAAGGCCTTAATCAAGTTATAAAACCAAGTGTTAAAAAAAATGTGAAAGTGTGTGACCAAGGGTGTCACGGTCCAAAAATGATTAAAAAGTGTTTCTTTTAATTGTAGGTTGCTTAAAAATAAGAATCGTAAAATAGTTAAAGGCATTTCAAGGTAATTCGAGTAAACTCGCGTAAGAAAATAATTATTCAGGAAACTTCGTAATAAAATCATTAACGACTAAATTTTTGTAAATAAAAATATTTACTAGTTGAAAATATTATATAAACGTATTCAAACATTTTTAGGAAAAGGAATAACTTAAATCCGAGTTTAAAAACGTCAATTCGAAGAGAAATAGAATTCCTTGCGGAAAATTAATTCGTTTACGAAGAAAATCAATTAAATAGATTTGAAAGAATTAAAATCTTTAAAATTAAAAATAAAACTCATTAAACTCAACAATAAAAATAGAGCTTAGTAAAAAGATGAAATTTGAGGCCGAAAAGTGACAGAGTTAAGACGGAGTCCTAACGGAAAGAATATACATGCTAGGAAAAATAGCGGGTGTTACAAGGACGATCAAATGCTGGAGGAGTGCGAAGAGGAGGCTTGAAGACGGAGTTTGCAAGGAGAAATGAAGAAGAGGACAAACAGAAGAAGGGGGAACGAAGAGTTGCAGGGGTGGAGAGAAAGAGGGTGAAGCGGTGGTATCAAAATAAGGAGTACGGGGGGTACGTAAATGAGGTATGAAAGATCACTAAACAAGTGGGAAGAAACAAACAAAATTAAATGAATCGGGTTAGAAGTACAGATCAAACAAATTCCGTATCGATAAGTTGACTGACCCAAGAAACGAATTAAAATGAGTTAATAATATTAAATAAATAATCGGACCGCCAAATAAAATGAGTAAATAAGTACTCGGGACGAAAACGAAGCTCATAGAATTAAATAATTAAACGGTGAAATAGAATTTCCCGATAAATAATAAATCTTCGATAAAATGAATTAAATTGATTTTTCGAGGGAAGGAAATAAATATTTTGACGAAACTTAAAATAAATTAGCTTTCGAGCCGAAAAAAAAATAGAAAATTCGAGCTTAAACATAAATAAATAAAAAGAATTTAGAATTTAAATCGACGAAATAGACTTTCGATAAAAATTAAATTAAATGTATAAAATGAATCAAAACAAAAATAAAAATATGTTTTAAGTATAAGATGAGTTTCCGAGTCAAATAGAATTTTAGGAGTTTGAAACGGTTAAACGATAAATTCATTTTATAATAATTTTAAGAATTACGAGTTACGTCGTAAAAATAAAAATACGAACAAAATTTTAATTTAATTTAATTTATAAAAATCAGGGGTGTTACAGATCCCTTTTCCAATACTTACAATGCCGGCACAAGATTTCATCCTAATTTTTCCTATGGTAATCAAAATGTTCAAAATCCGATGCCACGTGCCCAAGGGAGTCAATTGAGGCCATTCAATCAAAGTCAACAAAGGCCCTTTAACCAAGGTCCTCCAAAGATGCCCCCATATATGCCTCCTCATCGAAGGAGTAACTTCAATCAACAAAGTAGCAACTTCCATGTCCCCAACAATTACAACAATTACTAAAATCAACATGGTAATCATTTTAATCATGGATACAATCAAGGGTTCCAAGGCAATTTTCAAGGAAACCAAGGTTACAATCAACAACCATTTAATCAACCCTCTCAATCTTATGGCCAATCAAGCAATTTTCAATTTGGTCAAGGAGGAGTCCCATGGGATAACTATAATGATTTGCAAAGAACTGTTGGGCAACTATGGAATGAACATCAAGACACCAAGGCAAGGCTAAAGGTTTGGGAATCACAAGAAGCAACAAAAGCCTTAGCCGCCCCAATTCATCCACCCCATGGTTTGCCCGGACAACCCCAAAACCCAAGAGACCCTTCGCACCAAGCAAATGCCGTTATTTTGAGAGGTGGCAAAGAACTTGAGGACCCATACAAGAATTTGAACTTGAACACCAAAAACACCTCATCCAAAGTCAATCAACCAAGTGCATCACAAGAATCATCTCCCACTTCCCCCAAACAAAACCGGGGAATACAAGCGGAGTTTGATATCCTTCAAAAGGCAGAGAATGAACAAAGAGAACAAAGAAAGAAGAAAGAGCAAATGGAAGCGGAAGAAGCAAAACGAAAAGAGGCAAAGCGATTAGCCGAAGAAGAAGAAGAATCCAATGTTCCACCGCCTCCCACTTTTGTCCACCATTGCCTTTTCCCGAACGAGTTAAGCCACACAAAGAGAATGCCCAATTTAGCCATTTCGTGGATATGTTGAAGAAGGTGGAGGTAGCTTTACCCTTCACCGAGGTAATTTCTCAAATGCCCCTCTTGACTAAAAAGAGAACGATAGAGGATAAAGAATGTATCTCTCTCACGGAACAATGTAGTGTCATTCTTATGAATCAAATACCAAAGAAACTTGAGGATCCCGGTAGTTTTTTAATCCCTTGTCGGGTTGGAAACGTTATTGTTAATCAAGCTTTATGTGACCTAGGGGCTAGTGTTAGTTTGTTACCTTATTCTATTGCTAAGAGACTTAGTGTGGGGGAGATGAGACCCACTAGTTGATGCGTGCCGTTCCTATTCGATTTTTCACCTAATTTGGCACGCATTTCCGTGTCGTTTTATTATTTTAGGAGTCGGATTACGCTATTTTCTCCCACATGTGCTACTCGGGTATTCTTTTGATGTTTTGCAGAAAATCGAGACCGAGCAGTTAAAAGAGCTAAAATTGCATCAAAAATCTTAAAGTTCTGAAACCGATTCGTTGTAGGCTAAGAAAAATGAAGCAAGTCTATAGACTAGTCCGTGAGTCTATAGACTGAGAAGAAGGGAGTAAGAAGCTGTAGACTAAAGCACAAGTCTATAGACTGAGAAAGTGCAGCAGACAAGTCTGTAGACTTGGATCTCAAGTCTACCAGCCTACAATCCAAGTCTACGGGATGGGATACCACTGCAAGCTAATTCAGTTGACGTACCCACTCCTCCCCTTATTACGCTCTTCAGTTCTTCCCACTACCTAGTTAATGGGGTGGTGGAAGCAGGAATTAAGCAACAGTTAGGAAGGGCTTGAGCAGTATAAATACAGCTTTAATTTTATGATCTCGATCTCATCATCCTATCTTCTTCTTCTATCTTTTATTCAGTAATTCATTCAATCATTCACACAATTATGTAAATAGTTAGATTTAGTTTATTCCTAATTAATTTTCTCAGAATTTCATCATTCAGTCAAGATTCGGTTTTTATTCTTCTTCTTCTTTATTTTCTGTCTCATTCTACTAGCTAGCAATTTTCGTTTCGGTAATTCCCTCTCCTTCCCTAATCTCCCTCCTCTCCAGTTACTGTTATTTTCATATTCTCTTTTTCTTTATTAATGTAATTATTATGCTTAGCTAATCTTCTTCACTAGAGTTTAGGTGAACTGCGAATTGAACCGAGTTTATTTGTGATGACTAAATAATCGACCTTTTTGAGTTGAATCGCTCTTGCAACATTATAACGACGAGTAATTAATTATAGGCCGTAATTGATTATTTGTATCTCGTAATTCCAGACCTACGTAGCGAAAGCCCGGGAACGGATTAGACTCGTTGTAATCGATAGAAATCCCTAATACGTAGCGAGAGCCCGTTAGGTGACTTCTAGGATGACTAGTGATCCGAGAGGACCGTGTCGATATTCTTTAATTCATCTTAACTGATTATTTGGAAATCGCATGTTTGCTTGTTTTAATCGTAGTGATCCGACAACTCTGATGAATTTTCTAATTCATATTTTTATCTTTTTAATTAATTTCTGTAATTTTAGGATACTGTCAGTTCACCCAACCAATTATAATCGTGACTCGATAGATTAATTGACTGGCTTATAATTTTCACCCTGCCTCCCTGTGGAATCGACCCTACTTACCACTGACTACCTGTTAGTAGTAATCTAGGATTATTTTGATTACGGTGACGCGACTAGACCGTATCAATTTTGGCGCCGTTGCCGGGGAGGCGACGCAATTTTATTTGTTAGTTGATTATTTTGTCTTTCGTCTTAGGGAACGACAGTTCCTTAAGACTGATCTCATTGTTTACTTGTAGCTGTTTATATGCCCAGGTCTTATCGCTCGGAGCTCCATCCTTTTGATCCCGAGCCAGAACGTACTTTGCGACGACAGTTACGGTTCCTTAAAGAAAGTAGTCGGGCTGAATCTATCGAAGAGCTTGATAGTCTTTACGAGGACCTTCAATCCGACTTAGAGAGTGTCAACAACGAAGTCCCGCCTCCCGAGGAAACTATTATCACTATTCCTGATATTCCTCCAATGGCGGAAAAATTGTCTGATCATTCTAGGCCCAATGCTGACGTGCTACCTACTCTCTCTACTCCAACAGTAGCAGCGGCGAATTTTGAGATCAAGCCAGCTTTCATCAGCTTGATCGAACGGAGTACGTTTGGTGGTACTCCCGGTGAAGATGCCTATAACCATATAAGGAAATTCCTTGCTTATTGTTCCACAATTAAGCAGTATGGGGTAACACAAGACCAGATTAGGGAAATGATGTTCCCTTTTTCATTAACAGGCAAGGCCGAAAGATGGATCAACAACTTAAATAGGGTGGCCGAGGGGATTGCCGATTGGAACACCTTAGCTCTCGCATTTTATCGGAAGTATTTTCCACCTGAGCGTACCGCAATGCTACGAAGCCAAATTACTAGCTTCCGGATGCGCTCAGACGAGACTTTATATGAAGCATGGGAGCGATTTAAGGAGCTTCAACAAGAATGTCCCCATCACGGGCTCGATGTTTGGTTCCTGGCTATTACATTCTACAATGGATGTACTGCCGAAGCTCGTCGTATATTGGATGCCGCCAACAATGGCCGATTCGATGACATCAATGTTAATATTGCTTTACAAACAATCGAATCTATGGCTATTCATGACAGCCAATATACTCAGCCCCGCCAATATCACCCTAAAGGGAAAGAGGCTGCCAATGAGTCAATTGCTGTGCTATCATCTCAAATAGCTAGCCTCACCGCAAAGATCGAGGATCTCCGCAGTCCTAGTAGCTCACAGCTCCAGCCCGTCCATGCCATGCAGCAGCAGCTAGGTCCGGTATGCCATACTTGTGGCTCTCAAGATCACGTCGATTGTATGAGTACGATGGAGTCAGTGAATGCATTTGGCTCTTACAAAGGCAACCCGTTCTCCAACCACTATAACGAGGCTACCCGACAGCATCCGTATTTATCTTACCGGAGCCAGAATGTGTTGAATCCAATCACACCGCCACCACCGAAACCACAGCCTTATGTTCCTCCTCCGAAGAATTCATTCCAGCAGCAGGGTAATCAGTCCTTCAATCAAGCCGGTTTTCAAAAACCGGCTCAGCAGAACCAGGCTTCTCTTCAGCATCAGCAGTCCCTAGAGATGGCCGAGATAAGAAACATGATGATGAACCTTATGACGACCGTCCAGAAGAGTGATCAGAATCATGCTAATGCTATTAAGATGCTCGAGAAACAGGTCGCTCAATTAGCATCGTCTCAAGCTCAGAGGCAGCCGGGTACTCTTCCGTCCCAGCCACAGCAGCCTCACGACACCGCTAATGCCATTTCGTTACGAAGTGGTACTAGTTACGAGGGTCCTAAGATGCCATCTGACGCCCAACTGGTTGAGATTGAAGATATTGAAGATGTGAGTGAAGCTGAGTCTACTGAATTAGTCCAGACTGGTGGTGCCAGTCTACATACTGGCAAGAAGGAGCAAGAAGAGATAACTGGGTCTGGGCAGGTCAGTCTACAGACTGGAGGAGAAGCCCAGAATACTAACGCCAGTCTACAGACTGGCCAAGAGCAAGGAGCAACAAGTCTATAGACAGGTACGAAGAAGAGGAATGCTAGTCTACAGACTGAGCATACCAGTCTACAGACTAAAAACACTAGTCTGCAGACTGAGCTTTCAGCGGAAAAGAATTCAGTACATTCCACAGGCTCAGGTATCAGCAAGGCCCTAGTTCAGATTAAGCTTCCGTTCCCGGGTCGGTTACGTAACACGAAGACGGAACAACAATTTGGGAGATTTATGGAGGTCGTGAAAAATCTTCAGGTTACGGTTCCGTTCACCGAGCTCATCACTCAGGTACCTTATTACGCTAAATTTATGAAAGATATTTTGAGTCGTAAGAAAAGTATTAGTGAAACTGAGACCATAGCTTTTACTACGGAGTGCAGTGCACTCCTACAGAAGAAATCTCCTCCTAGACTAAAAGACCCGGGTAGCTTTTCTATTCCCTGCACCATAGGCACCGTGACCATAGATAAAGCATTATGCGACTTAGGTGCCAGTGTCAGTGTCATGCCTTATTCAGTTTGCGAGAAACTGAATATGGGCGACCTCAAAGTCACTAACGTGACTCTTCAGATGGCTGACCGATCGGTCAAACAGCCCTTAGGGATACTAGAGGACGTGCCAGTTAGGATAGGTAAATTTTTTATACCTGTCGATTTTATTGTGCTTGATATGGCTGAAGACGTCCAAATCCCGATTATCTTAGGCCGACCGTTCTTACACACTGCGGGGGCGGTAATAGATGTCAAGCAAGGTCGTTTGACATTAGAGGTAGAGGATGACAGGGTCACATTTAACCTTGCCCAGACCATGGCTAAGCCTATGATAGAGGACACATGCTACGCTATTGATATAATTGAAGAGTCAGTGTCAGATTTTTTATCGGGTCCCCTATTAAGGGACCCGTTTGAGGCTTTAATGTGCTTAGAAGTATGTGCAGAGGAAGCAGGAAGGAACGAGGCTATCGTTGATATGTTAGCAGCAGCATTGGAAGAGCGTGAACTAACTGAGATGGAAAGTGAGAAGGTCCACAATTTGGTAAATACCTCATATGCTGTCGAGGTATCGAAACCTGAACTTAAACCTCTCCCTCCTAATCTCAAGTATGCATTTTTAGATGATACCGAAAGGTATCCAGTCATAGTTAATTCCACTCTTACCAACAACCAATTATCTGCTTTATTGGTCGTGCTGAGAAAGAACCAGAAGGCTTTAGGCTATACCCTTGATGACCTGAAAGGTCTTAGTCCGGATTTCTGTATGCACCGGATTAACCTTGAGGAAGGTCATAGACCACGCATTCAGGGTCAACGTAGGTTGAACCCGAACATGCAAGAAGTAGTTAAGAAGGAGGTCATGAAACTCCTAGACGCCGGCATAATCTATCCCATTTCCGATTCTAAATGGGTTAGTCCAGTTCAGGTGGTCCCTAAGAAAGGAGGGACCACGGTCGTAAAAAATGAAAAAAATGAACTGATACCCACTAGAATAGTCACAGGCTGGCGCATGTGCATCGATTACAGGAAGCTGAATACAGCTACCAGTAAAGACCACTTCCCCCTCCCATTCATCGATCAAATGCTAGAGCGTCTAGCATCCCGTAAATTTTTCTGTTTTCTAGATGGTTATTCCGGGTTCTTTCAGATACCCATTCATCCTGACGATCAAGAAAAGACCACCTTTACATGTCCATATGGCACTTTTGCATATCGCAGGATGCCATTCAGGTTATGTAATGCCCCCGCTACATTTCAGAGATGTATGATGGGCATTTTTTCAGAATATATAGAGTCAATCATGGAAGTATTCATGGACGACTTTAGTGTTTACGGGTCTGATTATTCTGATTGCCTCACTAACTTGGATAAGATTTTGCAGAGATGTATAGAGGTGAATCTGGTATTGAATTGGGAAAAGTGCCATTTCATGGTCACTCAGGGAGTTGTTCTCGGTCACATTATTCCTGATAAAGGCATCGAGGTTGACAAGGCGAAAGTGCAAGTGATTAAGCAATTACCGCCCCCTGTCAATGTTAAGGGAATTAGAAGTTTCCTTGGTCACGCCGGATTTTATCGCCGGTTTATCAAAGATTTTTCTAAAATTGCGAAACCACTTACACACCTTCTCCTTAAAGATGCGCCTTTTCAGTTTACTGATGATTGTCTTGATGCATTTAACAGATTGAAGACAGCGCTGATCACGGCACCGATCATTCAGGCCCCAGATTGGGACCTCCCGTTCGAGATTATGTGCGATGCCAGTGATTATGCTGTCGGTGCAGTATTAGGGCAAAGAAAAGACAAGAAGCTGAGTGCCATCTACTATGCTAGTAGAACGCTCGATGAGGCCCAGATGAAGTATGCCACGACTGAGAAGGAGCTTCTAGCTGTGGTTTTCGCGCTAGAAAAATTCAGAACTTATTTGCTCGGGTCCAAGGTCATTATCTTCACCGATCATGCCGCACTGAAATATTTGTTAGCCAAGAGTGACGTAGCCAAACCCCGGCTCCTCCGATGGATACTCCTACTCCAGGAGTTCGATTTAGATATACGGGACAAGAAAGGAGCTGAGAATGTAGTAGCCGATCATCTATCCCGGCTACAGGTCGTAGATGAAGGGAACACCCTCCCTATCGATGATTCTTTTCCTGACGATTCCCTTATGGCGATTTCTACTACAGAGAATCCTTGGTTTGCCGATTACGCCAATTATTTAGTTGGCAATATTCTACCACCAGATTTCTCGTATCAGCAGAGGAAGAAATTCCTCCATGATGTCCGCCAATATTTTTGGGATGACCCGTATTTATTTAAAGAGTGTGCTGACGGGCTATTTCGGAGATGTATACCTCAGTGGGAGGTACCGGTTATTTTACAGCACTGTCACTCTTCAGCTTACGGAGGTCACCACGGCCCATCCAGAACTACGGCTAAGGTTCTACAATCCGGGTTTTTCTGGCCCACCTTATTTAAAGACGCTCATGCTTTTATTCTAGCATGTGATGCCTGCCAGAGAACCGGGAATATCTCCAGGAGACACGAGATGCCTCAAACCGGAATTTTAGAAGTCGAGCTGTTCGATGTTTGGGGAATCGACTATCAAGGTCCTTTTCCCTCCTCCAAGGGAAACCGGTATATTCTTGTTGCTGTGGACTACGTGTCCAAATGGGTTGAAGCTGTTGCATCGCCAGTCAATGATGCAAAGACTGTCATCTCATTATTTAAGAAGGTGATTTTCCCAAGGTTTGGTGTTCCCCGAGCCATCATTAGTGATGGAGGAAGTCATTTTCATGAGCGGCAGCTAGATTCCCTTCTAGCTAAATATGGAGTAACACACCGAACCGGCTTGGCTTATCATCCACAGACAAGCGGCCAAGTTGAATTATCCAACCGAGAGCTCAAGTCCATACTTGAGAAAGTGGTGTCGAAAGCACGGAAAGATTGGAGTTTGAAGCTTGAAGACACTCTTTGGGCTTACCGAACCGCTTTTAAGACCCCGATCGGTACTTCCCCTTATCGACTTGTCTATGGCAAGGCTTGCCATTTACCGGTCGAATTAGAATATAAGGCATTTTGGGCTATCAAAGAGCTCAATTTCGATACATCATTATGTGGGGAAAAGAGGAAATTACAGCTAGCCGAACTTGAGGAATTTCGGTATCATGCTTACGAGAATGCTAAGTTTTATAAGGAATGAACGAAAAAGTGGCATGACAAGCGGATCCTTTCTCGAGAATTCCAAATTGGTGATAAAGTCTTGTTATTTAACTCACGTTTGCGTTTGTTCCCAGAAAAGCTGAAATCGAGGTGGAGCGGTCCTTTTACCGTCATTTCCGTAAGCAAGAGTGGAGCTATTGAAATCACAACCGATGCAGGAGAAATTCTTAAAGTTAATGGGCAACGGTTGAAGCTGTATCACGAAGGCGTTAGTGTTGGAGCCGTCGAGGTCGTTCACCTCAACCTCAATTCTTAACACAGTCACTGAATCACGGTCGTGCGGGACCGCAAAAACCAGCGCTGGCCGGGAGGCAACCCGGGTATTTTTATTTTTCGTATTTTTTCCAATTTTTGTAAATAAATAATTTAATTTGCATTTATTGAGTGAGAATGAGGATACTTATATTTATCTCAAGTTAGTGTACAGGGATTATTGAGTTACACAATAAGAGACTGAGTCTAGTGAAGTATGCCAGACTGAAGATCGCATTCTACAGACTCAACCCCATCTACCCATTCTTTAGACTGAACATCCCAGTCTACAGACTCACCCAAGTCTTTAGACTTATTCCCCCAAGTCTTTATACTTATTCACCCAAGTCTACAGACTTTTCACCCAAGTCTAGACTTATCTTACCCGCCCTAAGCCCAGTCTTAACTCCCACTCTACCCAGACCCCCTCCCCTGTCATACCTTCATCTCCCTCCTCCACCCTAACCCTCCATTAAACACCACCCTTCGCTCCCTCCTCCCATTACCTTCCGTCTCCACCCCTCACCGGTCTTTGCCGTCATCTGCTCCACTACTCTCCGGCCCTCTGCTTCAACTCCGACGTTCCTCTGTCTGCACTCTTCACCATCGCCCAGCTTCTGCCTTCGCCGTTCTCCTCTGCCGCCTCTCAACCCTCCGTCGTTCCTCGCCTGACCACCGCACCGGCACCCCCCGACTCCCCTGCTCCGTCCACCATATCACCCCCGGTCACCTGGTTCTCTTCGGCCGTCCTTTTAATGTGTTGGTTGATTGGGTATTTGGGTTTGGCAGATTCAGCGTGTCAACTCTGCTGAATTCAGTTGATAAGTTTTTGTGCTGAATTCTGCTTGTCGGATTTAGGGATTTGCTGGATTTTACGTGTCCTTGTGCTTGTTTTTCTGAACATTGCAGGTACAATGGAACACACAGAGACAGAATATGCCGGCACGGAAATCGTGGTAAAAACCAAGGCTGAAATTAGCGAGCATATCGAGTCGGACCAAGTGGGTACGGAAACCAAGGTCGGAGTTTGACCTTAGGGTCTGGTTTGGGTAACTCCTTGTACATATTCGGTACTCCTCATTCCCTTCACTCTTTAGTTGCGTATTTAGTTACTTTTTCCCTCTATGTTGTTATCCGATTTGTGTATACAATGAGGACATTGTATTGTTTGGTTTGGGGAGGGTAACTAATTTGCATTAGTTGCATATTTTCTGCATTTTTTTTTTTGAGTCGTGTCGGAACAGGTTAAGATAAATCGCTTTTGCCTCTTCTTTACTCGTTTTAATTACTATCTCATTTTAGTGACATTTTAGTTTACTTGATCGAGTCTTAGGTTATGGCATATCTCGATTGTTATTTCAGTGAACGAATAAACTTGGCTTAAATTGTTGGCAAGCTACTTAAATTCTGAGGATTAGAGCCTTATGAAACCGATGACATCCATGATCGGTCTATTTAGGAATGAGAGTAGTTCTCCCTGTATCGCATGTAACATCAATTTGCATAAGTGTGAAGTCCGTCTCTTAAGTCTTTGTGCATTCGAGTCGTCACTAGCATTTGTCGAGGCTTTCTTTTTACTTCTCTTCCTATATTCCCTTTATTTGATTTTTTTAAAAAAAAAAAAATCGATCTATCCCTTCATCACAATATGAACCACAATCCTAAATTGCCTACCCTAGTTGAGCTAGCATGGTGATATTGATGTTCTGTTGAGATAAGTCGGTTTGGTGTATATATATGTTTCGGTTATTGTATATATGTAGAAAAAAAACGAAAAAAAAAGAAAGAAAGAAAAAAGAATAAAAAAAAAATGGAAAATAAGAAAAGTGAAAAAAGAATTGAGTTGTGGACTCCGATGCTTCATTGTAATAATATTATGGAGTCGATTTGGGTGAAATAAGTATGATATGGTGGATGCCGTCATTAATCGGCTTGATTTTAATGTTTGTATGATTTGGTAATTTGGTGAAGAAGTTTTGGAAGTTTGGATTGTCTAGCTCGACTATTAACTACACATTCCCAAAATTATAATCCCTTCTTACCCGTCACTTAATCCATACCCCATTTCACCATTTTTGCGCCTCGATATGTGTTTGGTTTCGATTATTTAGGATGCACAAATGATTGGTAGAGAATGTCATCACATTAGACTGCATGCATGTGTTTATAGGTCGCAGATTAGGCGAGTGTCTTTCTTTCTCTCTATCTCACATTTATATTCCACATCCCCTTCATGAGAGTATAGTGTAAACGCGAGAGTCCGGCAATAACAAGCCTAGCAAGGTTGACGGTTTACTGTTATTCTTTTGATTATGTCATAGCTTGAGTCCGTTCATGTTTTCTAAGTGTCGCTAGCTTGAGTTAGTTTTTGTAGCGAGTCTAGTTTGGGTAAACAGCTTTGAGTTGTATACCGTTCCCATGGATTTTGTGTTTGATTGCTTGAGGACAAGCAATGGTTCGGTTTGGGGAGATTTGATGCGTGTCGTTCCTATTCGATTTTTCACCTAATTTGGCACGCATTTCCGTGTCGTTTTATTATTTTAGGAGTCGGATTACGCTATTTTCTCCCACATGTGCTACTCGGGTATTCTTTTGATGTTTTGCAGAAAATCGAGACCGAGCAGTTAAAAGAGCTAAAATTGCATCAAAAATCTTAAAGTTCTGAAACCGATTCGTTGTAGGCTAAGAAAAATGAAGCAAGTCTATAGACTAGTCCGTGAGTCTATAGACTGAGAAGAAGGGAGTAAGAAGCTGTAGACTAAAGCACAAGTCTATAGACTGAGAAAGTGCAGCAGACAAGTCTGTAGACTTGGATCTCAAGTCTACCAGCCTACAATCCAAGTCTACGGGATGGGATACCACTGCAAGCTAATTCAGTTGACGTACCCACTCCTCCCCTTATTACGCTCTTCAGTTCTTCCCACTACCTAGTTAATGGGGTGGTGGAAGCAGGAATTAAGCAACAGTTAGGAAGGGCTTGAGCAGTATAAATACAGCTTTAATTTTATGATCTCGATCTCATCATCCTATCTTCTTCTTCTATCTTTTATTCAGTAATTCATTCAATCATTCACACAATTATGTAAATAGTTAGATTTAGTTTATTCCTAATTAATTTTCTCAGAATTTCATCATTCAGTCAAGATTCGGTTTTTATTCTTCTTCTTCTTTATTTTCTGTCTCATTCTACTAGCTAGCAATTTTCGTTTCGGTAATTCCCTCTCCTTCCCTAATCTCCCTCCTCTCCAGTTACTGTTATTTTCATATTCTCTTTTTCTTTATTAATGTAATTATTATGCTTAGCTAATCTTCTTCACTAGAGTTTAGGTGAACTGCGAATTGAACCGAGTTTATTTGTGATGACTAAATAATCGATCTTTTTGAGTTGAATCGCTCTTGCAACATTATAACGACGAGTAATTAATTATAAGCCGTAATTGGTTATTTGTATCTCGTAATTCCAGACCTACGTAGCGAAAGCCCGGGAACGGATTAGACTCGTTGTAATCGATAGAAATCCCTAATACGTAGCGAGAGCCCGTTAGGTGACTTCTAGGATGACTAGTGATCCGAGAGGACCGTGTCGATATTCTTTAATTCATCTTAACTGATTATTTGGAAATCGCATGTTTGCTTGTTTTAATCGTAGTGATCCGACAACTCTGGTGATTTTTCTAATTCATATTTTTATCTTTTTAATTAATTTCTGTAATTTTAGGATACTGTCAGTTCACCCAACCAATTATAATCGTGACTCGATAGATTAATTGACTGACTTATAATTTTCACCCTGCCTCCCTGTGGAATCGACCCTACTTACCGCTGACTACCTGTTAGTAGTAATCTAGGATTATTTTGATTACGGTGACGCGACTAGACCGTATCACTAGTATGTCGATTTAACTTGCGGATAGGTCCGTTAAGTACCCACTTGGGATACTTGAGGATGTACCCGTTCAAGTTGGTAAGTTTTTCATCCCCTCCGACTTTGTTGTCATGGATATGCCCAAAGACACTATTTCCCCCATTATTCTAGGTAGACCTTTTATGGCTACCGGAGGTACTATAGTTGATGTCAAGAATGATAAGTTATCTTTTAACATAGAGAACGAGTCGGTAGAGTTTTCCCTTTCTCAAACTCTTAAACAACCAATGATTGAACAAATGAATTCCATTGAAGTTATTGATAGTTTGGTTGAGTATAGCTTGATAGATGATGTGTAATCCCCTAGAAAATCTAACGCAATACAGTGGCGGAAACACTGTAGAATTGGGATTAAAACACACCAATGTTCTATATTTTACAAAAGAACGGTCAGTCGATACAAAGGCCACTTTTTACAAAAGGGCTAAAAATAAAAATTCTCCAAATGGGTTTATACAATCCTTCAGTAAGCATAAATAAGGGAGAGTAGGATCCACGCTACTCGCTAGCTCACACCCAAAACCCAGCAGCAAAAACCTGTCATGTTATAAACATAACAACCACGTCAGTGGGGAGTAACTCAGACGTTCTCCCAGCCATATTATATCATATGAAAAATAATAGTATTATTATATCAAAATATTTAAAAAGAGAAAACATTGAAACGATATAATAAAATAAGCTTTCAACGAAACTTAAAGCACTTGCCAACCTGCAAGTCAAAATCAATCGATAATATATATAAATATATTCAAAAATGGCGTTATGGAAATCAATCAGTGCAACAGAATAGACTTTCACTAGGATAATACTCAAACTAGCTTCGAGAACTTAGTCAAAACAAATTAGACTTCGGTCTCTAACTAGGCAACTCAACTATAACAGGACTGCGTGCAGCGAGGTCCTGGCTTAAGTAATGTACACCCCTCCTGGACACCAACCGTAATCCAGTTCAACCCGACGGCGACTTACACGATGCGATATCTAAGTTTAAGGTCAAAATATACACACTCCTGAACACAAACCATGCTCAGTTCAACGACCAATGCGTCTCAACATAGACACACCAGCTTTATAGTTGATGGCAAAACGTATACCCTAGACTGTATTACTCTACCCATACACTTGTCCTCATTCCATAACTCCAAAACAGTCATTATCGATATTCAAAAGTAAATATAATCAATATAAATGATATGGATAAAAGAAATAACCATTTTATATTAAAAGGGAAACTTTCTATAAATAGAAACTTACTAATTTTAGAAACTTACTTAAAATAGAAATAGTCTTATAGAAAATACGTAAGTTATTAAAATTAGTGAAATGTATAAAAATATCATCTCTAACGAAATTAGCATTTTATTATTATCGTCGTTATCGTAACTTTAATATATTTCCAAATTTGTTACCCAAAATATAAATAAAGTATAATAAGTCAATATTTAGTATTTTTATCAATAATTAGAAAATCGAGTTAAACTATAAATGCTTGAAAAAGATGTTTTAAGAAAAACAATATCAAAATTAATTGAGTCGACGAGTTTTATAAATTAAACGAGATTTTATAAAGCTTTCAAATTGGTTTTAGGAAATAGATTTTATCAATAAATAATACTGATTTTACTAAAAATAATCAATCGTAGACAAATGAGAAATTATTAGGGAAAATAGTCTCGACTAAAATGTATTTAAAACAAAATCGACTACTTTCTCATTTATTAATATAAGTCGTAAAACGAAATAAATTTATTGAACAAGTATACAAATTTCGGTTAAAATATAAAAATACGATTTTGAGTTAAAATTATAAATCAACAAAATATGAAGAAAATATGAAATCGTTATTATTTAGTTACTAGTGTCACGATAACCAACAAAATATTATAACGATCGTAAATAATTAAATTACTAACGATTTATAAAATGATATCGAAAGTCGTAAAACATTTATAAGGCACACAATTTTAAAAATAATATTTTTAGCAAATAATAAATAGCTAAAATTAGAAAACCGAAGTTAAATATATTTACTACATACTACTACTCAAACATACGATATAAAATCGAGTAACGTCCTAAAGTTACCTTCAGTCGACACCCTACACGAACTCGTACACGTCCTTCTTGATCTACCCAAGCCTTATAGAAATGTCGTCCTTATGCTCCAAGTGGTAGAATCGGCAATCTTCTTGAACAGAGTCCACCACGATAATCGATAAGACAAAACAATGGAATGAGACAAGGGTATTTGACACAAGACGGAAAGGAAATGTATGAGTCAAATAGAAACTCGGAGGCTGATAGAATCGAATACAACAAAGTAAAGATGTGAATCGTCCCAAAAGTGCCGCAGAAAGAGGAAACGGGTAGCGATATCAAACATACAACGAATCAAAACAAGAACAAAGGAATGGAAGGGAGTAAGGACTCGTAAGAAGCAAAATCGGTCGACAAATCAGTAGCATCAACACCAGCAAAGACAGCAGTAAAAACAACATCAGACGAACGGAAGGAGAGCAACAGAACCACGATACATAACGAGGAAACATGCAGACAATAGCACAAGACTGAACTAAGAAGAAGGGAAGAACGAGATAGAAGAAATAGATCGAGCAGTAGGTGTGCACGACAACATCAACAACTGACGACCAAAACAGCAGCGACATCGAACCACAACAAAGGACACAACAATAGCAGATGATATGGATCAGAAAACTGAGAGAAAGGTATAAAAGTACAGAAGGAAAGATGGGCGCCAATCAATGACAGAAACAAATACGTACAGCAGCAGTAACGTTCGGAAAAAGGAGAAGAAAAGGAAACAAAAGAAACGATAGGGAATACAGGGGAGCGATCGATCGACAACAACCAGTGAAAACAACAAAAATACGCAACAACTGCAACATCAACCGAAACCGACAACAACTGCAGCAATAACGAATTGAACTAAGGAAAAAGGGACTACCTTTCGAAATCAAGTGACGGAACTTGCAGTGAAAACAGAGGAAGAAAAATGGGCAGGGCGCGGGTTGGTAGCCGGAGCAGGAAATGGCTTGCCGGAGATGAACAGAGAAGGGAGTGAAGAAGATAAGGTGGTGCGAGAAATGAGTGCTGATTGCAGATGCGTGAAATGAAGATCGATGATGGTAGTTATGATGGAGTTTGATGAAGGAGGCAACATAGAGAGGCAGATAATGGGTTTTCGGCTGACACACCAAAGCAGGACAATTGGAATTTCTCAACTAGGTTAAGAATGACGCTAGATGTTACAGGGTCACAAGTCGGCCCACACAAGATCGGGTTAAAACCGAGTTGAAAATAAATAGGTATAATTACTCGAGACAAGCTCAAGGATAGGGAAATGAATAATTAAATCGATGAAATAAAAATTATCTCGAGATTAAAATAAGTTGTCGGGAAGAATAATAAATAGTTTTCGACCAAAAAGGCCTAAATTGATTACTCGAGGGAAAATAATAAATGTTTGACGAGGCTTAATAAAAAATGAGCTTCGAGTTCAAAATAACATTCAAGTTTATATGAAAGTGAACTTAGAAGTTAAAACCGTCAAGACAAGAATTCAAATAGGAATAAAATGAATAAGTAGGATGAAATGAAAGTAAAATGACTTTTCGAGGCATATAAGATTTTAGGATTCGATTGAAACATACAATCATTTTATAATAATTTTGAGAATTACGAGTTCAATCGTAAACAAAAATAAAAATACGAACAAAATTTTTAATTTATTTTATTTTATAAAATCAGGGGTGTTACATGATGATAAGTAAGAAGATGAGCCATTTGACTCTCCACCCCTTGAAGATGAATGTTTGCTTGATGAAAAGGTAGAACCACTACCGGTGGGTAAGAGTATGATATCTTCTCCTCCTAATAGTGAACTTAAACCACTCCCCTCTTCCCTCAAATATGCTTTTCTTGAAGGAACTAATTATCCCGTTATCGTCAATGCTACCCTGGATGGACCTCAATTGGAAAAACTTTTGATTATTTTGAGAAAGCACAAAAAGGCCATCGGGTATAGCATTGCCGACCTCCAAGGCATAAGTCCAAATGTTTGTATGCATAGGATCATCCTTGATGATGACCACGGTCCTTCGGTTGAGGGTCAACGTAGGTTGAATCTCACCATGAAAGAGGTTGTCATGAAGGAAGTCCTCAAGTTGTATGAGGCTAACATTATATACCCAATAACCGGAAGTAAATGGGTTAGCCCCGTCCAAGTTGTGCCGAAAAAAGGAGGAATGACGGTTATAAAAGGAGAAAAGAGTGAGTCAATTTCTACTAGGACCATTACCGGTTGGCGCATGTGTATAGACTATCGAAAATTGAACACGGCCACCATAAAAGACCATTTCCCTCTTCCCTTTATTGATCAAATGCTTGAAAGATTGACGCATCATTCTTATTTTTGTTTCCTTGATGGTCATTCCGGATTTCTTCAAATTCCCATTCATCCCGATGACCAAGAGAAAACCACTTTTACATTTTCCTATGACACCTATGCTTATAGAAGGATGCCATTTGGATTGTGTAATGCGCCGGGAACGTTTCAAAGATGTATGATGTCTATTTTTTTTCGATTTTATTGAAAAATCCATGGAATTTTTTATGGATGATTTTAGTGTCCATGGTACATCTTATGATTTTTGTCTTGAAAATCTAGATCAAGTGTTAGCTCGATGTGAAGAGTATAGACTTGTTTTAAATTGGGAAAAGTGTCATTTTATGGTTGAACAAGGTGTTGTCCTAGGTCATATTGTTTCTAATAGGGGAGTCGAAGTTGATAAGGCGAAAGTCTCCGTGATCGAAAACTTGCCACCACCTACAAATGTCAAAGGGGTGAGGAGTTTTCTAGGTCACGCCGGTTTTTATAGACGATTTATTAAAGACTTTTCCAAGATTGCCAAGCCTTTGACTTCTTTGCTTATGAAAGATGCACCTTTTGTTTTTGATGACTCGTGTCTTGTGGCCTTTTGCAGGATAAAGACCGCTCTCACCACCACTCTGATTATCAAAGTTCCCGATTGGAGTCTTCCATTTGAGATCATGTGCGATGCTTCCGATTTTGCCGTTGGTGCCGTTCTAGGACAACGGGTTGACAAGAAGCTACATGTGATATATTATGCAAGAAAAACATTAGATGAAGCCCAATCGAGGTATACAACAACCGAGAAAGAAATGCTTGTCGTTGTCTATGCCATGGAGAAATTCCGAAATTATGTTACCGGTTCCAAAGTCATAATTCATACCGATCATGCGGCGATTCGATACATCATGTCTAAGAAGGAGACCAAGTCCTGACTCTTTCAGTGGGTCCTCCTTTTACAAGAATTCGACATTGAGATTAAAGACAAAGCCGGATCGGAGAACTTGGTAGCGGATCATCTTAGTAGACTAACGGTTAGTAAAGAGAGCAATGAAGAAGATGGTATCCCCATCAATGAAGCTATGAGAGATGAGGCCTTGATGGCCATTGATACTATTACACCTTGGTATGCCGATATCGTCAATTTCTTAGTATCTCATTTTATTCCGGACGATTATTCCAAGCAAGAGAGGAAGAAACTACGTTATGAAGCCCGACGCTATTATTGGGACGAACCATATTTATTCCGCCGTTGTGTAGATGGAATTTACCGACGATGTGTTACGGCCGATGAGGGATATAATATTTTGAAGCACCTTCACTCGACATCTTATGGTGGACACTTGGCCAACCAAAAGACAATTGCCAAGGTTCTCTAAAGCGGGTTTTGGTGGCCTTCCATGTTTAAGGACATTCGAGCTTTCATTCTCACGTGCGATGCTTGTCAAAGAAGTGGGAATATTACAAGAAGAAATGAGATGCCCCTTCAACCCATCTTAGAAATTGAATTGTTCGATGTTTGGGGCATTGATTTCATGGGTCCATTCACACCCTTCTTCGGTAACAAATACATCCTAGTTGCGGTTGATTATGTCTCAAAATGGATCGAGGTCGTAGCTTCCCCCACCAATGACTCCAAGGTTGTAATTAAGCTTTTCAAGAATGTAATTTTCCCGAGATTCGGTATGCCTAGAGCCATAATTAGTGATGGAGGCTCTCATTTTAGGAAAGATACCTTTGAACACCTTCTTAGGAAATATGGTATCACTCACAAGCACTACTACAATTTTGATATTAGAAGTCGCCCAAAATAGGACGCTTATATAAGGAACCGTCCTCTATAACATGGTAAATTTTGGTGCCCCATGACCTTGGTTAAATAGCACGGTTCAGCATAAGAACCATCCTTTTATTTTTACTATTAACGCGGTTGGTCAATGAAACCGTCCTAATTAATATAAAAGCATGGTTATAGGTTAAATCCGTCCTATTAAAATAATTTAAAAGCGCGGTTATACATTAAACCCATCCTATTAAAATATAGGATCTGTCCTATTCAATCCGGTAAGACATAGTTACACGTTTTGGTTATCAAAACCTATCCAAATAATTATAATTTAATAATCGATTAAATCATTTTTTATCGTAAAATTGATTGAATAAAATCGTCGTATTTTAAAAATTATGGATTAAGATGGGTCAATTCGTATTACGTCTTTTGCCGACCCGAATCACCCAACCCGAACTCGACTTGTGCTTCCAATTGAAGATCGGAATAGAATTGATCCAATCTAATCCGAAACTGATAGTCGACATATCTAAAAAAATAAAAATATCAAAGCCCAAAATGACGTGTTCCGATTCGAACTCAATCCGACTTTTCTATTTCAAAACTGACCCAACTTAATTGACTCGTTTTCCAACTCAATTGATTTTTCTACTCGTGTCAACCGATTAGGATTTAAGAATACCTCAAACCTTTATCAATAGACAAACAGTATAATCGAAAACCATCCCGAAAAATCAATCACAGTCTTCTTCAACCATGCACGACAATGGCGGCTGCTAGATCAGTTTTCCGTTCTTCTTCAGTTCGTAGTGCAGCCCCTCAATTCGGTTCTGCTGCGAAATGCTCGTCTACGCGGTCTTCCTTCCGATCTCCTTCCGCTAATAATCTTATCTCTTCCCGTCGTATTTTTAGGTACTTTCTTACTATTTTCTTCATTTATTATGTACGGTGTCGATTTAAATTGATTCATTAATTGATTGCCTGATTGATTGATTGATTTTATGATCATTCGATATCCACTGATTGATTTATTAGGTTGTTGAGACGTGTTTGATTGTGCGATCTAGGGTTTGATTTATTTACTAGTATTTTTTTGCTCTTTCCTTTTAACCAATTCATATTGACAGTACTTTATGAATTATGACGGATTCAAGTTTGTCGATAATAGTTCATTTTCATTTTGAGACATGATTATCATTGTTGCCGCAGTTGTATGTATAAACTCTCTAACTACAAGGAATGACTGTGTTTTTTAACATGTTGGAATGTCTCTGTAGATGCTTAAACTAGATGAGCAACAATATCTTGGCGAGGCAGAATGTGCACTATCACAGGTAAAGTAACAGGGTATTAATAATTACTTTATCGGCTTCTTTAGAATTTAGAATTTTCTGTTGCTTCGGTCTTCGGAGGACCTCTTTCTAGCTATTCCATTGCTCACATATACTGTGTGTTTCAAATTGTAATTTCCATGACTACAAAACTATGATATCGCAGGCTACTTCCAGTTTTTCTTAGTTTCATCTAATCTCAATTATCATATTGGACCTCTTCAACTTTCCCTGTAATTTCCATGACTACAAAACTGCTGTTTGTATCGCCTATTCTTTTTCTTTGACATCCATTCATCCGGCAGTATAAAGGTTGTCTTGAATCTCTTGATTAGATAAAAGTCATAAAACCCACTGAGGTGAAGCTTGTTTCTTTGACATCCATTCATCCGCCAGATTGTATTGAAAAAGGTACTCCTCTTATTCCCGTCTAAAATGTATTTGTTTTTATAAATTGTTTGATGTAGATAGTCTTGTGTGGTTAATAATAGTTTATCTGTTACTACTTAGATACTTCTACTTATACTTCCACTTCTAGCTTCCGCTCTAGAATTTGGTTCTGGTTCTGCTCCTGCTTTGACAGCACTAATGAAGATGGGTTCATGGCTGCCACCTAAAGAATTTAATATCAAGGTATGTGGCCCTCTTGCTTTACTTTGGCATCAAGTTTGATTTGTTTTTGGTCAGTGTGTTACCATTGGTGGAAATTCGTGGCAGCGTTGCTCGTTTTTTTATTTACCAATATTGGATCCCGTTATTTCACTCTCAGGTGTTACCAACCATCGTAAAGCTTTTTTCATCTAATGATCATGCGATTCGAGTCGCGTTGCTGCACCATATTGATCAATTTGGGGAGTCACTATCCGCTCAGATTGTTGATGAACAAGTATGAGCATAACTTCCTAAGTTTAAAATCTATCAGTTTTCTCATTGTATTACATATTTCTAATCTGATTTCTAGTATGATTATGAGGAAGGGCCCTATTATTTTCTAATTTTGACTTGGTCAAATCATAAAATGTCTTCTAATTGAATTACTACAATATGCAACCGGATTCTCTGACACGTCAGCTTTTCTCCGAGAATTGACATTGAAATCAATGCTTATTCTGGCCTCAAAGGTATGGTATTACTGCTTTTATTATTGCTGATAGACTACATTTCTTCTTGTTATTATGTAAATCTGTGAATTCGCGCTTGCCACTTCAACCAGTTCCACTTTTAAGATTTATTTGACTCTCTAGGTTACTTTAAGTAGGTAGTAGCTGTTAACACTGATTTTGTGAGCTAGTTGTCACTTCTACCATCTGCTTCCTCTTTGAGATTCGTTTGACTTTCTAGAGCGTCTTGAATGAGGCACTAGACAAATTGCCGTAGCCTCGGTGCATCTTAAGTGTGCCTTTTAGACAAGGCTCACTTAACAAGACGCACTAGTACACACTTTCTATTCCATTTTCATCGAGAACTTTGACTATGCCTTTTCTTTCCCCCATTATTCCAAACTTCCACTCCTTTATATGTTTGCCATCTTGAAAACTCGTAAAAGCACTTATTATTGCCCGGAGTTTTGTTTAGAAAACACGGAGTACGATTTTGTTACTAAAAATAGGGTGCCTCGTGTCGAAAAGGCACGGGCCCTCTGTCGCCTTGGCTCCGTCGCCTTAGCTCCTTAACGCCTTGGTGCACCTCTTCAAACTATGCGTGTCATGATATAAATATATATTGGCCAAAGGTTTGGGAGGTCATTGCGACCGCATTTTGTGGCGTTATTACCCACATTTAGCGAGATTAGGCCGTGATTACCAATACTACGGCTGTAACTGAAATCGATACCTGAAAATTTATTTCTACCACCTCCTACTGGTCATGTTTCTCATAACAAGGTTCTAACTAGACTATGCAATTGGATCTTATTTTCTCTTGTTAAGTCTATCTTGTGTAATGAGTTTGATAGCATGACTTAGGTGCTTAAAAGCCAACTGTTTGTGGATGCGTACTCGGATGTGTCCAACACACTTTCTTGATTATTTAGCTGTTGGATGTGAGTTAAATTTTATGGTGGCAATTGATTTTACAGGTATGTTTCACCTAATTACTCTAAGTAACTTATGTAGTCCTCGAATTCCTGATAGTTAATATTTGCTGAAGTTCCCTGGAGGTGGATTAGCATAAACGGCCTTAGTAGAACCTGCACTGTATTAATGTACACAGTGCCGCCAAAATCTCTTTATCACAGAGTTTCATGTATTAAATTAAACCTCTAAAACTCCATAGACTTTCAATTATAGTAGGAAGATCACGAGTTGTTTTGAACACTAATTGTTTTTTTCAGCTTCGAATGGGAATCCCCGTCTACCAGATTAATTGCATTATATTGATCCATCGGGTCGGCCAAATGCATACCAAAAAGTAAGATATTTTCGATTGCTTATAACATGGTCTCTTTATTCTCTCATGGTTTTTGACTTTGTTGACTAACTAAAACGTATGGTGATTTTGCAGAGAGGTTCAAGGTGGACATCAAGGAGCTATCTAAGCAAATTGACACGTCTATATAAAGTATGTTTTCCCTCCCCTTAATTTGTGTTTCTTACTCCAGTACTCAGTGGATGTAGATACTAGTATAATAGTACCCTTTATTTTGTCCCTACAGGTGATTTCGAGCATGAGTCTTAATGACAGAAGACTTTAATTCAATTTAATGGAAGCAAAGTAGTTCTTAGAAGGAAAACCAGTCAAGGATCTTCTCAAGAACCTCGACTACCAATTTCTAGACGAATGAGTTAGAAATTAAGTTTGATACGATACAACTAGCCAGTCATGCGTATTCATTTCATTTAATCAATACAGTGTTTTGAAAGTTTGTGATTTATGAATATTTGTTCAGATTATTATGTTTCCATATATATATATATATATATATATATATATATATATATATATATATATAAAATTTTTATTTTATTTTATTTTATGAACAGTATCAAAGAGGACGGTTCAGTACAATAACCATTCTATTTGTAATTATATTAAACAAAACATTTCCGCCTATAACCGTGCTATTTGTAAAGACTTAAATAGGACGGTTCCACCTCAACCGTCCTATTTGTAATCAATTAAATAGTACGGTTCCACCTTCAACCGTCCTATTTGTAATCAATTAAATAGCACGGTTTGACCTTCTTTGAACCGTGCTATTTGATTTAATAGGACGTTGACCTAAAGGACGGTTCTTTATCCCATATAAGATGGTTAAGAACCATCCTATTTAATCTTAATTGTAGTAGTGAAGATGTCCCTAGCCTACGACTCTCAATCAAATGGGCAAGCCGAGATCTCCAACCGTCAAATCAAGGGAATTCTAGAGAAAGTTGTAAATACACACCGAAAGGATTGGTCATTAAAGTTAAATGACGCCCTTTGGGCATTGAGAACGACTTACAAAGCGCCGATTGGAACCACTCCTTATCGTCTTGTGTATGGTAATGCTTGTCATTTACCGGTGGAATTAGAACACAAAGCTGAATGGGCAATCAAAGAGCTAAACTTCGATGAGAGTGTTGTAGGAGATAACCGCCTTCTCCAACTACAAGAATTGGAAGAACTAAGACTTGAAGCCTACGAAAACTCGAAGATTTACAAGAAACGATCTCGCCAATGGCACGATTCTCGAATACTTCGTAAGGACTTCTCCGTTGGTGATAAGGTATTACTCTTCAACTTTCGCTTTAAGCTCTTCCCCGGTAAGTTGAAATCAAAATGGTTGGGTCCATTCGAAGTGACCAAGGTGCAACCATATGGATCAATAGAGATATCAAGCCCGGAAACCGGGAAATTTATGGTCAATGGCCAACATTTGAAAATTATCACCCCGGTCACGTGCGTGAGACCTTCGCTACCTTGAAGTTTGGTGAGCTCCCATTGGGGAGCGATATTTAACATCTCTCGAAATTGATGTAGGTTTGATGGTATACTCAACAACCACCTTGTATATATGTATCATATTTCTTTAAGTTTGTTAGTTTGTTAGCTTGAGAAGAATGGTTGAACTTGGATTTCGCCATGGAGCATTTATTTGGATGAAGATCAAGCTCTTGGAGAAGTTATGGAGCCAAATTGAAGACCACGAGCATGTTTGTGGAAGATATTGATTATGTAATGTGAGTCGAGTCAATATTTGAATCTTTAGGTGATTGTTGAAGAGCCATGAAATGGCAAGGCGGAAAAACGAAGAAAAGAAGACCGCCGGGCGAAATTTCGCCCGGTGAGTCCTGACCGGGCGAAACTTCGCCCTACGAAAAGTTGCCAGAATTGTTGAAATTGAAGAAGATACCATCGGGCGAAATTTCGCCTGGTGAGATTTTGACTGGGTGAAATTTCACCCGGTGGAAAAAGTGGCAAAAATGATTTTCACGACGAAAAGTCCGTCGGGTGAAATTTCACCCGGTGGTGCTTGGCCAGGTGAAATTTCACCCGGCGGCATGGGCTTGCTCAATCACCCATAACATACCTTCTCACTACAATTTCAATTCCCTCCTTCATATTTACCACACATAACTTTCCCTCCAAAAATTTTTACACCAAATTTTTACCACCCACTTTAAAACTTTCACTTTCCCTCCCAACTACCCTTATTTATATCACCCCTTTTTACCCCACAATTCACTCCACATTTTCACTCATCATAAACACATCAAACCACCTTCCATACCCATTCACATTCAAACCTCCATTCACAATTCCATTTCAACTTGGTGATTATTTCCTTGGGTTTTTGAAAAGGGAAAAGCTAAAGTTTCGGGATTTTTCTTGCAATTATTATTATGGAGACAAGAGCCCAACGAGCCGCGCATAAACAAGGTATGACTTCGACCTCTAATGCTTCTAAACGTTCTACTTCTTGTAAGCCCAAACTTTTACCTTGTCCTAATACACCCTTAGCTCAAACCTTCTCCGAAAAGATCTTTCGGAGTACAAGGTGGCCTTGTCCTTTCACAATGGAAATTCTAGGAATAGAGGACGATATTAGAGAGTTATCGTCTAGGACAAGAACAAGCGGACTCCTTAATTTTGTGCCTTTCACAAATAAAGGCTTGACATGTGAGTTCTTAGGTACCTTTACTATCGATAACCCGACCGCACCAAGCGAGTTTAAATTTAGATTGTTCGGTAGAACTCATTGTTTAACTGTTTCTGAATTCGGCCTAGTCTTAGGTCTACCCTCATCGGGTACCGGAATTAGTAAACCTTTGAGTAATGTACAAGCTAGTGCTTCTAGAAGAGACCTTTGGCGGTGCATAGCACGTGGTCAACGAGATTTCGAACCTAATTCAAACTTTACCGCTGAAATCCGTAACCCCGCTATTCGTTACTTTGCCGAGATACTTTCTCATTGCTTGATACCGTCTACCGACAATATTTTTAATCTTAATGTGTGCGTCTTACAATTGATTTCTGACTCTTTGCTTGGTAACCCTAACCCCCATGACTTACCACTTGTTGTAGCGTCGCATTTTCATCAAATTATTATTGCTCAACGCCCCTTCGTAGACTGTGGAGGTCTTGTGACCTTAATCGCTAAAAACTTGGGTTATGCGACCGACCACCTTATCCTACTAGATAATCGAGTCTGGCTTGACGAGGCCTATCTTCCAGCTTGGATATTTAATGTACCCGATCATCGCCTCGTCTCCATTTGCCATGACCGTGCTTTAATAGTCCCCAACATACACCGAACCAATATTTATAATTGTCACAATTGGGACCGACCCTTAGGTCCCGGTGAATTCCGACTAAACCAATCGGGGGGAATGGAAATTTGGGAGTATGCGAACTATAGGTTACCTAAGGGTCGTACATTATTCGACCTTTCTAAGCTAGAACCCACCGAGGGCGTACTACCCTTACCCGGGTCTCCGACGGTTTCTTTTGTGTCAAATGATTACCCAAATTAAACTATTCCCCAGAGTCGGTCGGTGTTGTGTGTGTTGTGTGTGTGTGGATTAGGTCGGTGAGTCTTTAATCAATCTTTGAAATGAATTTGTTC
This sequence comes from Agrostemma githago, assembly GCA_958450325.1. Classification (NCBI taxonomy): domain Eukaryota; kingdom Viridiplantae; phylum Streptophyta; class Magnoliopsida; order Caryophyllales; family Caryophyllaceae; genus Agrostemma; species Agrostemma githago. The sequence goes on along the minus strand of OY288241.1, from coordinate 9,268,174 downwards.
CTTGTTCCTTGCCTCATCAGTTTATAATCATTGTGATTGTCCTGCCTCTAACAAAATTGCAAGTTGTCCCACCATCCCGTCAATTTTTATGGCCGTAGCGGCCTTGGTTTTGCTCCCGGTCTTTAGGCTCTCGAAGTTGAGCATTTTGGGTGTTGTGGTTGATTGTGTGCTTGTATGTCGATGGAGTATGGAATACATGACTTTACTTCTGTTTTCTTCTATTTTCCTTTTTCTTTTTCGTGTGTTCCTTTTTGCTTTTGTATAGCGTGTCTAGGACTAAATGTTTTCGAAAACCCGATTACAAACTTATTGCAAGAGTTTACGTTCCATTGTAGATAACCCATTGTAGATTTTGGACCTTAATCTAGTAGAATGACTCTTAATCAATGAATTTGTTGATCCTTTAGCTTGAGTCCACCTTTTCTACTAGAGGTTTACTTCGGGATTTGCATTTGACCACCTTGACCACCCATGGAGGAGTTAGGCCTTGGTTCCCACATCCCGTTTTCTAGGTGACCTTGCTCGAATGACCATTGCACCTTTAGTCCAAATTCTTTCCGCCTTTTTGTGGGTTATCCGGGAATGGCGCGTGTTCTCGTTTACCTATTTTCCTCCACCTATACATCACCACAATAAATTTACACAAAAATAACCTCCAAGCTTGGTTATGAACCACATCAAAATCAAAAAGTCAAAAAAGGGCAAACCAAAGCAAGAGAAAAGGGCACAAAAATATGAAAAACAAGGAGAGAAAAGGAGCTTCAAATGAAATCATATCATCAAAAACATCTCCAAAAAAAAAGCCCTTTGATCGATTCATCGCCGTGAAGTGCCAACTAGAGGACCGAGTCCCGAGGTAGGAAGATAGCGGTGATTAGTCGATCCACCCCAATAATTGTAAACACTCTACCTTTTTGTTTGGGCTAATTTAGGAAATTCAAGTTTGGAACGACCCTCTTGGCTTAGCCAAAGAGAGCGGGACTGCACCTACCTACAGTGTCGAACGAATCCATGGTTCACTCTTTCCACTCCGTTATACGCCCCGTCGTACCCCTTTAGAAGACTAGGAGGACCTAGGCTAAGTTATCAACATCTATATTGCTTAATTGTCATAGTATTAGGCTTTGGTCCTTGTTTACGTGGGTCATTTATCTTGGAAGTTTATTGTTGTTTTAGGTAAGTAATCGGTGTCTTCCCTGCCGTCTCGATGAGGGATTCGGTGTTTTATTTTTGCTTTGGATGCGTCTATTCTTTCGTGTTATATGTTTTTGTGTGTTTAGTCGCATCCACCATTTTGAGCAAGCCCCAACTTGCCTTGCATGGGAGTACTCTACCTTATGGGTATTTCGATGTGAGTTGAAGGGACGGAGCGGGCCCGTTAATTGCCCCGTATCGGCTTAGCATAGTCTAGCTAGTAGTAGTAGTATGTAATTTCTTTTTGGGTCTTTGCTCGAGGACGAGCAACGGTTTAGTGTGGGAGAATTGTTGTGTACTTAATTTAGACCGTTTTCCCCTCATTTAGACCCGTTTTTCCCTCGTTTTGCGAGTTTAGAGTGCGATTATCGCCATATTTTGTGTACTTCTCGCATTAGCGTCCCTCTTGTGCGTTTTACGTGTTTTTGGTAGTTTTTCTATCAATTTTGATAGGATTTGGCACCGAAATCATGATCAAGCTTCCACGAGCACAAGAGAAGGGAATACCGTTCAAAGAGCAAAGCACACAGTTTAAAGTTTAAAGCCATCCAATCAATCGACGAAGAATGAGACAAGGAAAGAGGCCTGAGATATGACCGGGTGAAATTTCACCCGGTGAGACACCAACGGGCGAAATTTCACCCGGCGGTAAAACGCCACCCTGAAGATTTTCCGAGATTTCCCACCGGGCGAAACTGACCGGGCGAAATTTCTCTCACCGGGTGAAATTTCGCCCGATGGAAAGATGTGCCGAAAAAACGCTAAAAATGAAGAAAATCTCACCGGGCGAAAATTTCACCTGTGGGATTATTACGCAAGACCGCAGGGCGAAGTTTCACCCTATGAAGGTGCAGAGGGTGATTGACTTACTAATGAAGCAAGAGTTGGATTTGGGCTTCAGGTTAAGGAGACCCATTAGGGATTAATATATATATGTTACCCTAATTTGTTGCCTAAAAAAGGTAGTAGTAGGCATCCTCCATTAGAGCAGTATTAGCATCCATCATCCACCATTAGTGTAGTTACACATCCATTTAGTAGAACAATCTAGTAATATTCCTAGTAATTCTCTAAAAATCTAGTAGTTTACATAGTAACTAGTAGTAGATCTACTTAGTTTGCACCATCAATTCTCTAGATTACAAGTTTAATTTATAGAAGATTATTCAAGTTTATTGAAGATTTGTTGGGTTTATTGAAGGATTAGTGACAAGTTCTTCATCTTCTCCATCAAAGATTCAATCTTTATTCATGCAATCTTCTTATTTCTTCTAGATCTTCATAGTTGGTACATTTCTTTCCACTCTCTAATCTCTAGTTTAGATTTAATTTAGTTCTCTCATTATTGTCTTGTTTAGATCATCTTAGTGTTGTTAGTTTCTCTAGATTTTGTTCATGTTGTTCTAGATTATTCTTTAGACTAATTTGGTAGCTTCATAGCTTAGTGGGTGTTGTGTGCCAAATTTGGATCATTTTTCCTCCCATTTAAACCCGTTTTTCCTTCGTTTTGCGAGAATAGAGTGCGATTATCACCATATTTTGAGTAATTCTCGCATTAGTGTCTCTCTTTTGCATTTTACGTGTTTTTGGTAGTTTTCTGTCTATTTTGATAGAATTTTCGACCGAAAACGTGTATGAGCTTCTACGAGCATGAGAGAGATAGGGTCCAAAGAGTGAAGCACTCAACCGAAAGTTCGAGTAATCCAATTGATCGACGAAGAAAGAGACCGGAAAAGAGGAGAAACTCCACCGGGTGAAACTTCACCCGGTGAGTCATCATCGGGCGAAGTTTCGCCTGACGACATTTTCCACCTCCCCGAAGATTTTCATGGCACTCACGACCGGGTGAAATTTCGCCCACCGGGTGAATTTTCGCCCGATGGAGAAACCGAACCAAATTTGCAAATTGAGAAGAAAATCTCACCGGGTGAAATTTCACCCGGTGGGATTATTATGTCGAGCCACAGGGTGAAGTTTCACCCCATGAAGATGCAAAGGGTGATGGTCTAGCTAAAATGAAGAGAAATTGGATTTGGGCCTTGAAGTTTGTGCAACCCATTAAGAGATTCTGTAAGTACTCCTCCTAGGGTTTTGTGCCTCCTTGATCCTTGAGTGAGCCTCTTAGGAGTAGGAGTAGTATCGAGGATTCACTAGTAGTGGTAGTAGTTTGTAGTAAGCTCTCTTAGTAAAAAAAATATCCATATAATTAGTAGATCTACTTAGTATTAGTATAATTACTCTATAATTAGTAATCAAACTTCCCTCTTTGTTGAAGATTGTGCTTTTATGTTGAAGATTCAAGGGTTTTGCAAGGGTTTATGTGACAAAATTCTTGTTTTATTTCTTGAAGATGCATATTTCTTTTATTGAAGATTGAAGATTTATGCATGGATTAGTGATAAATTCTTGTATATTTCTCCCAAGATTCAATCTTTTATGTTATCTTCATCTTCCTTCTTAGTTTCCTCCATAGTTGGTAAATTCTTTCCTCTCCCTTTTCTCTATTAGTTTATGATTTTCTCTCCATTGTTAGCTTCTCTTTAGATTGTGTGTTAGTTAATCTCTCTCCTTAGTGTTAATTGTTAGTGTAGTTGTTATGCATGCTTTAGTTAAATTCTCCTTAGTTAGTGTTTTGTTGTTAATCATCATGACTAGTGAGTAGATTTTCTTGTTGGGGAATTAGGGATGAGGATTTGGATTATTTGATTCGAGGGATGTTGGTGGGTTGTTTACTTGTTGATTATCAATTTTAAGGTTTTTGTGTCTTTGTTGACCTAGACTGCAGCTAGATTGACCTTGACCCGTTTCTATCAATATGGGGAAACTCGGGGTAGAAATAACCTTAATTTGAGACCTACCCTTTCGTCGCGAAAGCGGGTTTAGGTAGGTTGGATGATTAAACCAAAAGGTGGCACTCTCCCTTTTCAACGTTGTAACTAAAACTCGATCCCGAGACTCTAAGACCCCATTTTCGAATCCCGACTCTCCCCAAAACCTTTCCTATTATTGTTCCTAGCCCTAGTAGTGTAGTTCGCTAGCCTTAGTTCGACTCCTCTCATCCCAAAACCCCTGTCTCAATCCCAATCGCGATTAAACTCTAGACTTGGCCAATATCGCTTAACCCTCTCCCTGTGGATCGATCCCGACCTACCACTGCTACACCAGTTAGGTTAGTCGGTGTTAAAAATATTGTTTGCATGCGTGTCAGCGACAGCGCGCATCAGTGGGTAATTGTTAGATTGTAGTTTTCTCATTATCTTGTAGTTAGTTTCCTTAGATCTAGTTAATATGCATGCTTTAGATAGTTTATCCTTAGTTAATGTTTTATTGTCTTTCATTATGATTAGTGAGTAGAATTCTTGTTGGGGAGTTTAGGGATGAGAACTTGGATTATTTGAATTTAGGGGTATTCGTAGGTTGCTTGCTTGTTGGTTTATCTTGCTTGTGGTTGTTGTGTCATTGTTGTTTTAGTCCGGCCAACTAGACCGACCTTGACTCGTTTCTATCAATATGGGGAAACTCGGGGTAGAAATTACCACAAAAAGAGACTTACCCTTCTTCGCCGCGAAAGCGGATTTTTAGGTGGGTTGGGTGAAGAAACCGAAAGGTGGCATTCTCCCTTTATCAATGTTGCAACAAAAACTCGATCCCGACCTTCTTAGACTCCATGTTCCGAATCCCGACTTCTCCCTAACGCCTTTCCCTAGATTAATCACCCCTAGCTATTCTCATAGTTATTTCTCTAGTGTAGACTCAACCTTTAAAAACCTCCTTCCAGACATCAAACACGTCACTTTAAACTTGCTCACGCACTTCGTTCCCTGCGGACCGACCTCGACTTACCACGAATACTTGTTAGTTTTTGTGTCATCTCGAGTCTTACAAATATCATTTGATTCCCCGTCCTTCGTTAACGACCGATCCGATTGGGAGGCGATCACCCCAAACACTGGAGTGACAAAGTAATCAGTCAGTCTTAGGCTGTAAGGGCCCAAGTAGGTACCCTTGAAGATGTTGGTGGCCTTCTGAATACCGGCCCGGACCACGTTTCCCGGGGTTATAGCATACCCCAAACCGAATCGTGACTCACCGTCGTTTCGGACCTCGATGATCTTCCCTGTCGGAAGATATGGTCTCGAGGTAGCCCCCGGTAAATAGCCCAACTTTTGCAGCATCATATCGATGCTAGTAGTGAAGTAGGGCCTGAAGAGATATTCTTCTTCAATCATTCCCACGAAATCAAATCCCCGTGGGTCAAACCGACCCGCAGTGTTGCAATTTGCCACGGTTATGGGGGTGGCTTCGAGAGTGATGACCCCGTCTTGTAGAGGCAGCTTGACCTTCCTGTGGAGGGTGGAGGATACGACTTTGACCGCGTGGATCCAGAGCCTTCCTAGCAGCAGGTTGAAAAAGGAGGTGACATCAATCACCTGGAATTCTAGTTCTTTTTCAATCGGGCCTGTTATAATTGTTAGTTTAACGGCCCCAGCAACTGATTTTGGGCTTCCGTCAAAAGCCTGGATAGTTTGCGCTGTCGGGAGGTAGTCGTTCTCGGTAATGCCGAGGGCTTTGGCAGTCCTTAGGGGAAGGACGTTTACAGCGGACCCGTCATCAATTAGGGTCATCGGGAGATATTTGCCTCGGCAGATGACTGTAATGTACAAGGCCAAGTTATGGGTGGCCCCGAACGGTGGGAGATCAGATTCGGAGAAGATGATGAGCGGGCCTTATTCCTTGAATTTTCCCTTAAGATGGGGCAAGATAGTGGCTATCATTTCAGTGGGGGTAACCAACGAGTCGATCTTGATCCGATCGAGAGCCTTAGTAAGTGCTTCCCGATGTTCTTGAGAATTAACCAAAAGCTGCCATATAGTAAGATCAGTTCGAACCCTTTTCAATTGCTTGACTAGGGCTGTGTCTGAGCTTGGATCCTCGAGGGTAGGCTCCGTCCTGGCAGGTTCAGTGACGGTTTCCGGGGTAGAATGGCCGGCTGTGACGAGGTGACTGCTGGGCAAGGCTTTGGTTTTAGCCTCTAGGTAAACGTCGTCTTCATCATCGAACCATATCCCGTTAATTTGTGGGACGAAAGGAGAAATGAGATGAGAACAGTCTATTACTTCCCCAGTAAATATGGCATGAGCACTAAAGGGGTTCTCTTTGTTGCTTGGCTTGTCGTCGGGCAACGGTATCTTCCCACTTTCGATCAAGTCCTGGATGAGATGCTTCAATTTCCAGCATTTTTCAGTATCGTGTCCATTACCTCGGTGATACTGGCAGTATGCTTGGACATTGTAGCTTTTGGATCGTTTTTCTACCGGGACTTCGGGAGTCGGGCCTATCGGTTGGATTAGACCCTTAGAAGATAGCCTTTGTAAGGCGTAAGTATAGGTGGTCCCTATATCAGTGAATACCCGAGTCGGAGTATTCTTTTTGGATGAGGTATCTAGTAGATTGACCTCGTCAAAGATGTTGCGGGTTGCAGCTGCGGTTGCGGGCTTGCTGGTGGACGAGCTGGCCCCTTGATACGCTTTGGTAGAGGCCTTAGTAAGGTTCTCTAGCCTTAAGTAATCTTCGATTCTCGTACCCATTTCGGTTAAGGTGGCGAAGTTGGGTATGACGGCGTACCGGAGATGGACCCGGTAAGAGGGGAGGAGATTCTTCACGAAGGCTTCTACCAACACCTTTTCGCTGGGCTTATCGACCAACTTCACGCTTTCGGCCCTCCACCTTTGAAGGTATTTAGTAAAGCCCTCTTTGGTCTCTTGGGCCATGACCTCGAGAGTACGCATAGTAGTCTAGATCTCGGTATTATCCGCGTAATTTCGAGCAAACTCCGTTGCTACATCGTTCCAAGTCTTGTACTTCTTGGAATCAAGCCTGTAGTACCAGGCTTTTGGATGCTTCTCTAGGGAAGAAGCAAGTAAGTGCTTGAACATGGTTGACTTTACCCCCTTAACAGCCATGAATTCCTTGAAGGCCCGGATATGGAGTACCGGGTCTTCAGTCCCATCGAACATTGGTAAGCCCGTGAGGTTGAGATTAGCGGGCAATTCGTCGATCAGGGGCGAATAAGCACGGGCATTTTCCGTGTGGATGGTGTTGTTGGTCGATAAATGGACCTGTTCTTGCAGCTTGCGGACCGCACTGGCCAATTCAGCTAACGGCCCAGTAGTCTCGGTCCCACCACCAGGAGTTCCCTGTTCCACAACACTTACACGGGTAATGAGAGATATTTGGTCTTCCCTTATTTTCGTCAATTGGGTCTCGAGCTTAGTCAACGAGGCTGCCAATCGGTCGACGACTTCTTGCATTTTGGATCTGGTGAAGGGTGGCCTGTCTGTAAGAATATCACGCAATCAGAAACAGAATCCGGATCTTGGAACCCAAAAAAGAAATGGCACATCCCGAGCAAGGGAAAGATTGAAAAAGGAAATGACCCGGAAAAGACACCTAGACGGGTGATTTGTGAAAGGTGGGCCTCCCTTAGGATCCGGCCATGTGGGTCGGGTCCTGTTCGAAGGAAGGTTCACGCGAGACATCCCCAGACTTTGGACTCGATTGTGTAAACGGGCCATCCTTTGTAGGAGTATGTCCTACGCGGGCGGGCCTTGCCTTAATCAAATAAGGCGGACTGAGATAGGGAGGAAACCCGCGATGTAAAATCGACGGAGTTTCAACGCTAAAGACCTTTGACGACTCATGACACGACCCGAAACTGCTAAATACGGGAAGCCCTAAGAAGAGGAAAGCTTTACAAAGGATTTTTTTTAGAAAAGTCCGGAAAAAAATGGCGGACGGCCCGATTTTTTGAGAATCGGAAAAGTATTATTGGGCCGCGGTTTTACAGTTTTGAAAATATTTTGAGTCTTGAAACGGGTAACATATCGGCTAGAAATAGGCTATTTTGAGTAAAATCATAAGTCCTAAATTCGGTAGCTTTTCGGGTTTTAAAATCGGATATTTTGAAGAAAAAAAATGCAATTTTTGAAAATGATAGTGTTTTTTGAAAACGACATAGAAACCAAGTAGCATATAGTCATTTCAGCATAATAACGACGCCATGTATGCCTTACTCTAAGTCTCGGTCAGTCTGAATAGGGTCTATACCAATGTACATGGCCTTTCCGAGAATCGGAACGGACTTCCTAAGTCGAGTTGAGCTTAGAACATGCCGCGAAACCCATACGAATTAGCCATGGACACCTTTGACATATCCATGTTGGAGTACATCAATAGTATAGTGGGACGTCGGTCACCAGTACCGGCCCGGGAAAAGATGAGGTTATGCATGAACCGTAAAACTAAAATGCGTATTGTACTAGTCCAACGATTTCTATTCGAGTCTCACGCTGAGGATGTCGATGGTAAGTCACACATCAGTTAATCCCCAGCGGAGTCGCCAAATTGTGGACATGACATAGGTCCACCCCGACGCGGCCACGCGCGGGTTTGGGGAGGCGAATGAATCTCCATATGAGATGGGTCGAATTGAAATTTAAATCGAAGTGGAGTCGCCACCGAACTTTGTGGGAGTTCGGACCCGTTCGAACCCACTCTATATCCTAGTGGGCCGTGTACAAAATACAGCACATTCGGATGTCAGAGTTTATTGGGTTCGTCCCTTTGCATTTTGATACCGATACCGACATTATCGGATACCGTGTATTGAATGAATCTCGTGTGCCAATGGATTCGGATATCCGGAAACCATGGTTCTGAGTAAGGGGTGAGGGTACGTGTTGGGAAGTTCACAAAGAACACCCAACCCCGCCCGCACATTAGCGGCCTCTACTAAGATATAGTTTGATTTTAAAATACGCGTGTTAGTAATTCGATGAGATGATATGCAAAAAATGTTTTGACTAAGCATGCGAAAATTAGAATAGTTGCTATGTCGATTTAATGCATATAAAGTTAACGTCGAAGTTGTATTTAGCATACGAGATTCGTTTTAGAACAATAAAACAAATAACAAAAAATAAATCGCTAAAACAAGAGCAAACAATTTAGTAACGATGATAATGGTTTGTAAATTGAATAAACGACATGAATATAATGCAATGCATGGTTTTGAAAGGATTATGACACGTGATTGACTTGACACGTGTTGACCGAAGTCATAAAAATATTTGATCGGGACTCGAAAGCTGATGAAAGACTCACGGTTTTGATGAACCAGGAGCCACTCGATCGAGTCACTGTGGGACTCGACCGAGTGGTCTCAAAAAAAAGCATTTTGCTCGATTTATGGGGGGCCACTCGATCGAGTGCCCCCTGTACGAGCTATGGCTCGTTTTGTTTTGTTTTTTTCGAAATTGCTTTTTTGAAAAATTGATAATTTTGCTAAATCGCGTATAAATATAGTATGATTTATACTCAACTTAAATTTTCGATATTCGTCATATTCGACACTTGATTATGGAATCAATATCGAATGTTCGGAATGTTTTTTTTTAGAAAAGGTGACTATAATTTGTTTGAGAATTGATTTGAATGAAATAGATTCTCTTCGCCTTGAAATCGTCGTAATATGTCTTTTAAGACTATGTGACGATTATCTTAGCATCAACGAGATTGATTTAGTTCTTTTAGATACGATATTCGATTATTGAGTCGGTATCGTATTTTGAGAACATTCGTTTTGTATAAAAATTAGATTGTAGTGATAATATCGATATTAGGAAAGATAAAAAAAACGTGACGATGACCCGTATGAAGACGGACGAACGAACGACACAAAGAAGAAAAAAAAGGAAGAGAGAGAAGGGAGAAGACGGGATTTGATTTTACACCCTCAACCTACATGCTTTGTATTCTCGGAACAGAGCTCGTTTGGTTGTGGCTTAGGCACAAAAGCGTCGAGATAATGCGGGTGAGTTATGGTGGTTTAGGCGTGGGGGTGAGGTGGTCGGAACTCGGACGTAGGGACGGCGTATTCTCGGGTTGTATGTGTGTGAGATTGTATTCCTAATTCTCGGTGTTGCTTATGATGTGTTGTTTTGATGACGTAAATGTGTATATTTGTATGTGCAAAGGGGTCTATTTATAGTAGAGGTCCCCGATTGTAGCTAGGAGAGGTAGCTTAACTTGGGTGACAAGAAACACCGCTTTGGATAGGGAAAGCACGCAATTTGAGAGGAAACAGGATTCCGTTGTTGGGGGTGGAAGAGAACTCCTCATCCGACTGAAAAAGGAGTCACTCGACCGAGTGACTATGATACTCGGTCGAGTGCCCGGTTTAGTCCCGGTTTTGTGCGGATTTGCGAGCCTACTCGTCCGAGTGGGATGATCCACTCGATCGAGTGGGTCTAGTTCAGGTAGAAGGCTCTTTAAAGATCGAATTCTATCTCTAACGAAATTGTTTAATCTTTTTTTCGTAGCTGATTTTTATATTTTTGGATTCCTAGTTGGATTTGTGGGGTGACACGGCAGATATTTACACCTCGGGAACATTTTTGACCGAGGTTTGACTCGATCGCTAAAAGACGGTTTTGCCCTTGATATCGGATTTGACCCAAATTAGTCTTATTTGACTGGGAACGACCCACTGGGCCTGAATTTGAGGTTGGTTTTGTGAGATTTTTACTCCGCTAAAAGCCCAAGCCAAATGCTAACAATTTTGAGCCCATATTCGAGTATGTTAAAGCATGTTTGCGTCCGATCATCATCGGGTGTTTTTTGGAAACTGCTATAGACACCTAACGGCCAAATGTGGGTGTCTACACTAACATTAAAAAAAAATTGTTCATTCCAAAATTAATATTTGATGCGAAGTAATCCTCTATATTCTATATATATACTCTATCAAAACCCAAACAAACCCTTATGCGGTCATGCCTCATCCATCCATCTTTTGAAATGCTATATTCTAATAAGGACACATGTTGTACTCTAATTGGGCAAAACAACTAAACCAACGGCCACTTAATTAAGAAAGACGGTTAAAATATATTAAAAACAATCAATTAAGAAAGAAAAAAAAGAGGAAAAGTTCTTCGGCTCCCAACTCGTTCATCTTCCCCTTCCATATTTAACAAGTGTACTTTCATCTTATAACTTTATATCTCATTTCTATCAATAATAATTCTCTTATGTTCTTGCAAACCAGAAAAATCTAGCACCCAGGTCAATAGGTCATCGTTATTGAGTTAGCACATTAACATATTTTCTGCTTATGATATTATGAATGACTTTGAAAGTAAATAGAGTTACAAAGATATGAGATCGAAATAAATATGTATAAATAAATAATTAAATTAATATTGGATAATGAAGCAAAAAGACGGAACTGCAAATTACAAAGGACATAAAACAATATAGTCTCGTGCGGTGCACGGGTATGGCAACTAGTATAGAGTAACTACAAGATTAACCGAGGGCGAATCCAGGAACTGAAAATGTCTTGGGCTAAAATTTTATAGTGTTGAAATTTTTTTTGAGATTCAAAATACATAAAAGTAGTACTTCGAATTAATTTTATGAATATCAGCCTAGGAATGGGAAAGGTTAGCATAAACTTTGGAAACGATAAATTTAATTTGTTTGTGATATATACTAATACGTAATACGGATAACTCCGTGTTCCTTTTTTTCATTTTTTTATATTATGATTCGTGTAAATATTGTTACTCATTTTAAATCCGACAAATTCAATGAAATATAATCAAAATAATATTGAGATATGAGTATTATTTAAAACAATTTAGAGGAAAGAAATAATAATTTAGAGCTATTATATTTGAAACTTGAAATTAAAAATCTTTGGAATATTATTTGAGTTTTAAGTCTCATGTGCACGTCATCGTGAAACGAATTCGTTGAAAGGTAAAGATTAAACGCTACCAAATTACACTAAGAAACAAAAAAAATAGAGGTTAAGAAAATTGGATATTAATGAGTAGTTAATGTGATGGTGAAATGTACACTAAGATTCTAAGAAACCAAAAAAATAGAGGTTAAGAAAAATGGATATTAATGAGTAATTAATGCGGTGTTAGAACCAAAAAAGTACAAGGGTGAAGAAAATGAAGGGAGTGTTACTCAAACCCCTAACCACCAATACATAACCTAACACCTTTTACCAATGCACCACACTCTATCAATGAGTAAGTACGTACTAAATTTTATTTATTCTAAATTCCTCTTGGGCTATAGCCCATACGGCCATAGCCTAAATCCGCCCCTAAGATTAACGCATGCAATAGCTCATTTTAGTTTAGTGATTCCTTTCTTTAGAGTGTGTGAGGTGTCGTGTCGCTACCTCGTTGTATCACGCGCTTTGTTACTCTTGATGTGTAGTTGGTGGAAATTAATCCCGTTACGGGAATTCAAATTAGTCTTTGCATTATTATACCTAGTAGTTACTACTCTACATGATTGAATATGATCAATAAGTCATTACAAATTTACGTTGAATAAATACAATTTGATCACTTGTTCCACTATCTACTGTGTCACCTATCAAACACGGATAAACCTGTCAACAAGTAACCCACCCGAAAATTAACCGAACATGAAATGACTCGACTTGATAATAATTCGAAATCCGTATACTGTATAAGAAGCACCAATTTTTAGTTTGGATTGTAAGTAGAAGCTGCTAATTAAGTGTATATATTTGCAATAATACTTCCTCCGTTCCATTAGGTTTTTACGTTTGCTTTTTGGGTACTATTCATGAGTGAGGGTATTGTCGATATAACTTATAATATAAAAGATAAAAATATAGTCATATGAGATCTTGTTTAAATTGTCTAATCGAGTACGTTATAAATATCATTTTTTTTAAAAAAATTTAAAATACGTAACTAAAGATATGAACAAATAAAAAACGTGCATTGACGAGTGTGAAAAAGCAAACGTAAAGAATCAAATGGAACGGAGAGACAGAGCGAGCGTACGTGGAAAAAGAAGAGTATGTACATCGATCATAATGGAAAATTATTGTTGGGATGGCCTGGAGGAGATTTGTATTCTCTACTAAAGATTGTAGGCAAATTGGATGAAGAAATTGCGCGTGGGTACATGGCAGAATTAGTAAGTATTTCCTTCTATTCAGTTTTCACCTAATAAACTACTTTCGCTTTTCTTGATATATTCATTATCTGATAAATTATCGGCCTTAATTGGTTTGCAGGTTCTTGCCCTCGAATACTTGCATTCGCTTGATGTCATTCATCGTGATATTAAGCCGGAGAACATCTTGATCAGGCAAGACGGTCATCTTCATTGGCGGACCTACTACGTACAAGAATGGTGTAGCACTTGCTACACCAAATTAATATAGAATTTTGGTAAGTACATGTAATTTTGTTATTCATCTTTTGATTTACGTGATTTCTGTAGATTTAATGTATCGTATTTCAAAGTAAAAAGAAAAATATATCTGACTGTATGCGTAACTGAGAGAATATTGTAAATATAATGATCAAGACAGAAGATGCCAATGACAATATTTTTATATTGAGTAGTATATTTATGTATTACTTCACTCAATATATTTTTGTACTATGCTTAATGTATTTTTGTACTACGATTAATATATTTTTGTATTATACTTTTTAAATTACAAAATACGAAGTAACAAAATTTACAAATGCTCGATAAAAAGAGAAAATAATAATTAAAAGTTTCCTTATGTGTCTAATACAAATTTGCTACACCATATAAAAAATTCTGGATCCGCCCCGGTCATCTTAAGGTAATTTTGTGTTGATCCTGCAATTTTCATTGATTTTTAAACTGATAAAGTGACTAATGAGTAATGCTTATTGTTGGACAGTTGACGGATTTTGGGCTGTCAAAAGTTGGTCTAATCAACAAAGCGGATGACGTATCCAGAGTCATAGATACCGCACTGTTTGAAGAAGACCAACCATGACCTCGACTTCCACCTCTACCTCAATCATCTTCTTCTATTCCCGAAACTCCAGACTATTTGGCTCCTGAGATACTCTTGGGAAAGGAACACAATTCGTCATGTTTGCAGATAATTTTTGAAAATATTCTCGAATGCAACATTCTATGGCCGCGTGTTCCAGAAGATATGAGTTACGAGGCACAGGATCTTATTGACAGGTAATAATTCCGGGCTCCTATTCGTTTAACTGAAACTAGTATAGACCCGTGCAATATTGCACGGATATATAGATTAGATACTTATTAGTTAATACTTCATTCGTTCCATTTGATTTTTTGCATTTGTTTTTTGGACACTATTCATAATTGGGTGAAATCGTTAATGTAACTTCTAATATATTCCGTATAAGATAAAATATAGTCATGATTGTCTAATTGAGTACGTTATAAATATCAAATTTGTATACTCGTAATTTTTAGAAATATGTAACCAAAGATATAGACAAAAGAAAATGTGCAATATATTAAACGTATGTGCAAGTATGAAAAAAGTAAATGCAAAGAATCAAATGGAACGGAGTGAGTAGTAGATATTACTATTACTTTAAATAAAATTGAAAATACATTTTTTTCATATAAGATATCATAATTTTTCGATTTAAATTAAACTGTAAAATTAATCAAAAGATTAAACAATTAGTGAATTTTTTAGCACGAAGTGAATGAATACATTTAATATTTTTTTAAAATACATACCCGTACTAATTAAAAGTTATTTTTGTCATAAAGATCATAAATCATTATCGTTGGAAATTTTTGCAATATATAGCTTATGTATTTATTTCAAATGTATTTTATTTAAAATAAAAGGCTGCCACATTAGATTTGAAGTATTTTTTATGAATCTTCGTCTAAACGTGTAAGAATTAATATTTTTTTTACAAATTATAACGATTTGCATTTTATTTCCAGGAATTAAGAATTGATATATAAGATATATAGAAATTATAATCAAAAGTTTCCTTACTTAATATGAACATTTTGGAAGAATTTTTTGCAGGTGAGTTATTTTATGGCGAGTTATTATATAGAGAATAATTATCTACAATTATTACCATATTACCTACAATTATTAGGGGACTACTTCTTACCGTCGGCGTTAATTACGTGAAATGATGACTTTGTCCTTGCTATTTATTCTCAAAATAATATTACTTTTACATTTTATAGATTATCGATTTATTAAAACTCGATAACAAAACCGTCTTTTTCGATTATCGTAATAAACCAAAATCGACTCCCTATATAGTTAATTACGCAAAATGACGAGTTCTCCTTTGCAATTAATTTTCGAAATATTATCACATTTACATTTTATAGAGTATCAGTTTATTAGAACTCGATAATAAAACCGTTTTTTCGATTATTGTTACGCTCCGATTTTAAACAGTTAATTAGATTAATTAACGACTTAATACAATTTAATAAACGTAATTAACAAATACGAGTAATATGCAAATTAAATCCTAATTAATCTACGACAAGTCGACAATCAAGATTTATTATACAGATCGATGCAAATTAAAATAAAAAAATCCGGAAATGGGTCAGGTCAAGTGAGTTTTTCGACCCACCTAAGGGTCGTATTATTTTTTCTATAATACTTAAAAGTTTTGAGAAATAATTTAAGTATAATATAAATCTTCCAATGGTATGAGACATGAAGTATAAGGTGGTGAAATTGGTTACATTGATAATACTTCATACAAACGGCTCGGGTTCGAATCCTCACTACACCACCATCAATAAACTAATATTTTAGATGGCTGAAAACTGTCTTAAAAGAGAAAAAAAAACCGAAAAAGGGGGGTCATTTGCCTCCTAATCAAGAGGTTTGGGGTTCGATCCTTGTTGTCTTGTATCATTGGAAGATTTATATTATACTATTGAAAAACCCACTTGACCTGACCCATTTCCAGATTTTTTTATTTTAATTTGCATCGATCTGTATAACAAATCTTGATTGTCGACTTGTCGTAGATTAATTAGGATTTAATTTGCATATTACTCGTATTTGTTAATTACGTTTATTAAATTGTATTAAGTCGTTAATTAATCTAATTAACTGTTTAAAATCGGAGGCGTAACAATAATCGAAAAAACGGTTTTATTATCGAGTTCTAATAAACCGATACTCTATAAAATGTAAATGTGATAATATTTCGAGAATTAATTGCAAAGGAGAACTCGTCATTTTGCGTAATTAACTATATAGGAAGTCGGTTTTGGTTTATTACGATAATCGAAAATGACGGTTTTGTTATTGAGTTTTAATAAATCGATAATCTGTAAAATGTAAAAGTAATATTATTTTGAGAATAAATAGTAAGGACAAAGTCGTCATTTCATGTAATTAACGCCGACGATAAGAAGTCAAACGCCGACGGTAAAAAGTAGTTGCGAATTATTACCATATATAGTACTCGTACTACAACTTTCGAATTTTGATAATCCGTAATACATTTGAATAATTAAAGGGTAGACCGATGTAGTGACTTAAAACTAAGTTAACACGGAGTAACAAAATACGAGTAAACAAACAGGGAGCAGTTAGATTGATTAGATAGCAATTGTCTTTCATAGTAGACTTTGATAGTTACCTTCCCTCATGCCTGGTATACCAAATTATAATACAAGTGATTCTCCCCGGTCACAATGTTATAACATGTCAAGTTTCATCCACATGAGTACATGACTAGATAAGACAATTAAAATACATCGGAAATAGCACATGTTTTGTCTTCTTCAACCCACGTGAATAATATTTGACTCATCGCATCAAATAAGATAGCAATTGTCTTTCAAGCTTTCATTTATTGAATTGAAAAGAGGACTCTGCTTCACCCGTAACATAACTCATGAGTTTCACCCACTTCTACAGAGTGTCTGTCTGTCTGTGTACATGCAGTTTCGACTATTGTCCGTTCTAAAATACAATCTCTTAAAAGACTCGTTTTGTTCTATATAACAATACAAAACACATTGCAAAGGGCTTTCCTACCCATCAAAAACCGAGCATGAAATCCCGTTACTCCCATATCTTCACACACTTGTCGTGACTGGCAGAAGCAAACAACCCAGTGGAGGTAGATGCAGTCAAGGACGTGATGAGCCCTTCATGAGCTATTACAGCCATTGTTTTGTTTTCCACCATATTCCAAAGTTCCAAATTCTGCCAACGTAGTAACAACAGCGCTATTATTAGAGCCATTGACATAAATAATGGAATACAGGCTCGTCGCAAAAAGAAAACTTGCCTGGTAGCAGCCTATAATTAGCAGAGAAGGGTAGACTGGGTGGAAGACACAAGTGTTAAACTTGTTGCCATTGCTATTTAATTCATGCAGGCATTGCCATTTGCTGCCTGATGAACCAACTCTCCAAACTCTGACCATGTCCTCGCTCAAGCATGCCAGACGTTCGCCAGAAGGATGCCAGCAGATGGAATGCAATTTTTTTGAATGGCCCTAACATTAGACATTATGCAATCAAATACGGAGTAATTTTCTTTCAAAAAAATCTGGGTGCTTTAGTTGTTTGCATACCATATGTGCATCGAACATGGCTTTTGCAAGTTAATCATACATAATAGAAAGTTGGGGAACCAAGCCAAAAGATGATGTGACGTGATCCTTGGATAGAATGATAAATTATTGCGATAAATGAAAGTTGAGAAGTACACATGCAAATGCATATATACACATATGTATACATATATTCACCTGAAGCTGCTCAATGCATCTGAAGCTTTCTATATCGATTATTTTAACATGCGAATCTGAAACAGCGGCTAGATATTTTGCAAAAACAGGCTGAAATCTGACCATTACTGTAGCCCCCTGTAGAAAAACAGAAGATAAAGAAGAAGAAGAAAAGGATTAACTCGCCTTTACTAAACACATTAGAATATTTTGTAGTAAAGCGAGCAGCAAAGGCAATTTTGATGCTAACAGATCTGAATAAAGTCCTAAATATCAACACGCAGCAACTTTACGAGCTGTGACACCAAACAAGAAAGTGAGAAACCAAATTCAGAAAATCATTTTACTCCAATACCTCTAAAACCTTAGGACAGCTGCCCTTCGTAATACTCCAGATCCGTATCTCGCCATTTGAATCATTAGAGCAAATAAGGTCTTCTTCGATTGGATGGAAATCTAATGACATGACAGATGTAGAGTGGCCTGTGAAATTTCGAAGTGAATAGCCAGGCTGAAAAGAGATTTTGTAATACATAGTTAGGCAAGCGAAAAAATAACAATAAGTTTGATTTCCTATCTCTGATATAGAGAGGTGATATATTTAAAAACAAAAATAAATAAATACTCCGTAAATAACACTAAACAACAATAGAAAATAAAGCCTAATATATAAGACAAGGAGTAAAAACAAAACTAAGAAACACTGCCAATGAAGTGACCACCCAGATACAAAGAGCAAGTGGAAAGGTCTTTCGGTAACAGGCTTAGGCCTGAGTGCCTGACTCATCAATTGAGTCGAGCACTGTCAAGTAGGGATAGACTTGCACCCAATGTCTATGAATACCATCCAACGCATGATGAAAATGAAATCAACAAAGATCCAATTACACATAAATATGAAAGAGCAATACGAAGTACAAGTAATAAGTATACTAACATTATCAGAATCCCAAACCCGAACAGTTTTGTCGAACGATGATGTCGCCAACCTTGACATGCTTGGACTAAATCGAACATCTGTTATCATATGAGTATGTTCTTCAAGAATGGATTTATGTTTTTGACTATCAGTGAGCCACAGAACAGCCTGCATAATGTTTCAATTATCAGATTGTAAATCCAGTATAACTAGAAACAGGTGACTAGATCAACCACGCACTAACCTTCTTATCATGGCCACCGGTGGCCAGTAGTTTTCCGTCTGAAGAGAAATGGCAACAATTAACTTTACTAGTGCTGGCCTGAATACTGGCTTTCTGCTTGAATGTAAAACCTGTGACTGAAAAAAGATGAAACATATGTTCAGTAGATGACTACATCTACATGCATCCTTAAATCCTACTCCCTCCATACAGTCGTCCACTTCAAAAATCACTAAATTTTGCTTCGGGAGCCAAAGTTTTTGGAGAAGAAAATATTCTTTTTCTGTAGTAAATGATAGCCACAAGAAGGCAGTTTTACTGGGCCCCACTCACATCGTCACATTGTGTGTTCTGTGTATTGTTTGTTACCCAAAGCATAAGTATAGTGAACTGATCCGAATATCTCAAAAGGAAAAGTGAGGTGGATCCAAATGAATGGAAGGCGTATATACTTCAATCCAAAGTTTCGCACCTTTGCTTTCTTCCATATTCCGACTAACAGCATCCCTTGCATCCCCCTCTTCATGAGACAAGAATGATGCAACATTATCATCTAAAGTTGCATCATCATCAAAGCGGTTCACGTCAGCCTGCATTTTCCAGTACATTAATAATAACAAGATCAAAACATACAGTCGACAGCTTTTAGAAATTTTATAAGCCGTATTCAACTGATCAGAGTAAGTCAAAATTTCACAAGATCCACCATCAGCCAGCTTCAGCCTAGTAACAACAACATTAATCTAGCCCCTCAAGGAATTCCACAATGAGGGTAAGGGATCGAATGTATGAGCATTAAGACTGGATTAGGTTTCTTAATTGTCCAGTATCAAAATTGCTTGGCCAATTGCTACTTCACAGTATAAAAAGAAGTGAAGTCGATTTGCCGAGTCATTTTGCTTTATTTCATCCTAACTCAAAACAGAGGAATTGAAAGTCTATGATGAAGGGAATCGGAAACATGCATAAGACCTAGGATGAGATAAAATGCTTACTAGTTGATTTGGGGCTGATGTAAGCGTGCCTACGCTATCAGAGCCAAACATAAGTGGCGGCCTTGAAGAACCACCACTATGTGGTAAATTTGACATGGACATAACATCACCCGGTGTGTGCGTTGATGGTGTTGAAGGTGCTGAACTGGGTGATGGGCCTGTAGTATTTGCAGTGCCTGAACTATTAGCAGGGCCGGAAGATGACACTGGTTGCTTCCTCTTCCTCCCCATCTGACTTTTTGAAGCCTAAAAACCCAATTGGCAAAAATGAAGTACGAGAAAATGAAGCAGAGAGTGTAAAACTGAAGCTAACAACAAGTCAACAACCACCGCATTACGCCTGATATTAACTTTAGCAATATCACAAAACATGAGAAGAGATTATTAATGCTTCTCTTCTAGATAAAAACAATAACCATCTATTTGACATCCCAAGGACCCAAACTATTAAATGTCAACGCACTTCCTCACCACACGGTAGTTAGCTCTTCACAGTACACCTATGACCTATCCACACTGGACACCCTCAATTTTTTTATCGCTAAACAATAAGACACCAAGATTATACCGCAAAACATCATTTTCTTAGCGAATATTACCTCCGTTTTTTCCTTCATTCCATACTTTAATATTTGTGAGGAGTATTTTATTGAAATGGGAAGAAAGAAAGAAAAAACCGAAGGGAGTAATATGGAGGACATGATATAAGAACCAAGCAGAAAATCCAATTCGGTACGACAAAACGACAGACCTGATCATTTCCACGAAATGAATTAGGAGTGCTAGCCTCTACAGTCATGTTCCCAACCCCTATTTTATCAGGCTGATTGATCTGGTTAGAAACCAGCGGCGACGGGCTCGACAATGGGTTTTGAGATATCTGAGATTGTTGTTGATTGTTTGCTAGTTGTTGCTGTTACAAATCAAAAAGTCAGTATGTCATGCATCGAAGTCAATGCTCCAAAGAAGATTAAAAAAAACTATGCACCTTCATAAGCATTTCAGAGTCCCCATGAGGCAAAACTGAGCAACCAACTTGCACAGGAGAGCCACCATTTGGAACAACATCACCAAGATTACTTAATTGTCCATCTTTCCCAATACTTACATTTTGGTTGTTACCAAACATCATTTTCAGCCTTCTAGCCTCGAGATCCATGGATGGAGATGCTATGTTATGTTGTGATTGAAACAACATTTGCTGTTGCATTGGATGCATAGTCTGGGTTGGTGACTGAATCATAGATTTTTGCTGGGAAAGAAGCCCAGGTCTAAGTTGATCAAATCCCTAACAAGCATAAAAAAATCAAACAAGTGCAGCATACAAGGATAAGCTTCATATGAAAGTAGGTCCAAACTCATCACAAAGATGCACGTTATCACTCCTTTTGTCCCAAACCATAACTTAAGTATTCCATTTTGATCCATTCCAGACTCCCGGACAATATTTTATGTTTGCTTTTTAAGAGCGTTTTGTGTGGAGGACAATGAGCATGTGACTCCCTACCCCACTTGCATATTCTTACAAAAGCAAAAAAAAACAATATAAGCCACTGCATTGATTCCCAGTGCAGAAACAACCTTCTGCAAGGGAAAACCCGGAGGTGGGGTGGGGTATAAGATATAGAAGCACCACGACACAAAATGACTGATAGATGAACATGCATAAATTTAGCACTTATGGAATACATGCAAAGCCAGAGAAACACAAACAGGACAACTGAAAGTAAATGTATGCAAGGGAACTCACAGTCAATGGCCACCCTTTTAGTGTCAGGTTGTTTCCAGCTTGATTTGACCCTACAATACAAGCATTATGCTGATAATGAACTTCAAAAAAACAAAAAACACATTAACTGGTAGAAAACAAGCACCGAAAATCCCCCCAATGTAATTTTTTTGTTTCCACAAGAAACAAAATACACTGATTGAATTAAGCACAAATAGATTTAAAGGACAGACTAATATTACACAAACACACCGATTGAAAGCGCATTCACGAAATCATTTCCACACAAAAGTTCATATAACTCTTGCCCATATTAATCAGTGCATGATTTCATATGTTCTGAAACTATATCTCAAATGTTTCAGTGTTCAAGGAAAAAATTGAGACCCCAATCCTATACAAGTATTAATGGTTGTCGTACATACCTGGAACTCCCATCAGTTCTGGACCAAGTTGACCACTAGCTCTTGCATTAATCATTGGGTTCACTTCAGATTTCATATCCTGTGATAACATCAATAATTTACTAAAAAGATAAAGAAATAAAAAGATATCGAATGAGTGTCCAAATCTCTTTTTAACTACCGATTAATCTATGAGACATGGCACTGGAAGCAGTCTTCAAACCCCCTCAGTTTGTCTTATTACACCTATACACCTAAACAACCTACACTTCGAGCCCCACAAATCCCACCAGTTCTAACATCGGCATATATGTTTACTGTAAAAAAAAATATAACAGAGGCATCATTCAAAGAAAGCAAAGAGAAAGGATAGGCATACTTGTGCAGAATGTGGAAGTTGTGGACTCTGATTTTGAAATTGCTGAAAATTTCCTGAATTGCCTCCTCCAAGAGTCCCATGCAAAGTTTGTCTTCCAGTAAACACCCACCATCAGTCAAAGAATAAGGCTAAGAAAAACCAATAAGATCAATGATGGAAACAGATAAACATACTCACCCTGGATGCTGGCCACCAACTCCAGCTGATTTTAACATTGACGCTTGGTTTTGATCCAAGCGTGGGCCCACATTGTCCCCAAACTTTGGCTGAAACAAGTAGGTAGGTGAAGATCTCAGCAGAAAATTTCAATACACAAACAAGACCATGAAAAAAGCACATAGCAATTGTTTGCATTTACAGTAGCACCAATAACTCACTATTCTCTGGTTTGTATAAAGATCAACTCAAGCAAACTGACTCACTACACTGGTTGCATTTATCATTAACACAATTTCTGACCCATATTTCATCATGTGTCATCACGGAAACACACTCATTGTGTTAAAAGCACAAGAGTAGGCTTCGTGCCATTGTGGGAGTCCTTGAGGCATTGGGGTAATGTTGTCTATGTTACTTTAAACCTTAGCATCAGAGACTATTAGAATAATGTAATTTAGGAAGAGTATATGCTTAGTGAATGTTATGAGTATCATAATAATCACGGGAATACTCTAGGTACAATATCAAGTCATTGTACTAAAATACGGTGACTTCATAATAAATCAAGGCATTCAGTCATAATCACCCATCTCATTATCTTTAATGGTATTAGCCTAATATCGTTCCTCCAAAAAGTCTTCTGCTTACCACAACCCACCATTAAACCCACCGGCGGGAGATGGTTGTACTGTTTTCCATATATGACTTGTCACCGCCATCCTCATCTTTGGCTATTTTATTCATACTACTACTATCTTATAATAATACTATACTAATTATAACAATAAAGCCATAGCTTCATCCAAGACATTAATACGCCCCCAACAACCCCTGCTCTCCTCATCTTCCCAACCTTACAAACAAGCTCACAGTCTCCACACCCGATATACTCGCAACCTTACTGGAACCCTAGCCCCTCACTAAACCCAATAGCCGCATCCAACCATGACAGCCCAGTCCGCCAATGATTGACCAGGGTCCTCCAAACAAAAACAGGCTCAGTTGACTACGTTCACACTGACACAGCCCTCGTACTTGCCATTGCTTCGGCAACCGCTACTGGCTTAACATTTTCATTAAGATGGCCGTCTAAACACACCTACTGCTAAATCACCACCGTTCTTTGTTTAGCGCGTCGTGCCAACGTCACCACTCTTGACACACCACAAAGGTAGGCTCAAGGTTTGCCTGGCCATAACACTCGTCACATCAGGCCGGGGGTGACACTTACAATGGCATTGGTCTAGTGCTAGTTTTACTTTACTTTATTTGTAAGTGCTCACAACTCACAAGCAGTTAACATCGTGCACCATTAGTTATTTTTCGTTATTTTTGCTTGGTGTCTCACGAGTTCTACTGCTCTCATGAACTTTACCTATTCGGTCTATTCTGGTACGCCACTTAATACTTTAGTTGGTGTCTCACGAGTATATTATGAAGAATATATGCTATGAGAATATTACAAGTATCATAACAATCTCAGGATTACTCTAGAAATATTTTTACGTATTGTATTATTAATACAGAGTCATATTTCATAACAAATCAAGCCATCTAGTTAGAAGTACTCATCTCATCATCTTTCAACTAGTTCACTTAAGTGGTGTGTTGAGGGTCTGATGAGTACCTTGAAAAGACACAAGTGGCCTGCCTTTTTTTTGTGGTGGAAAATCCGTGGAAATAATTTATTTAAAAAAAAAAAAAAAAAAAAACTTTGTCCCACACCGATGAGGTTTGATTCACTTCATGTGTTTATCCAAAATGGTATTCTTAATTGTTTTAATTTAACTTGGGATTATTATATAAGTATCCTATGTAAATTGGGTTGGGCCGAAAGTAGTGTTGATAATGAATAAGTCCAAATCGGACAATCCTGTCGCCAAGTGTTCCAGGACAAAAATTCTGCTGCAAAGTTGCCTTTTGCGACGGAAATTTATGACAGATGGAATCCATCGCAAAATTTACTTTTGCGACGGATATGTCCATCACATATCACTTTTTTTGTAGTGAGACAACACCTCAACACTTTATTTTAGACCAAAAGCTGATTTTTTTTTTTCAAAAAATAACCCCATGTTGTGCTGATACTTGTAGCCAGTTGGAGTAACATAGGTGGTGGTGGTGCTAACAAGTCGAGAAAGGTCCAAGTAGTGAAAACATATACCTTAATGTCTTCGGAATGCTCTCTCTGAGGCTGCAGCTTTAACTTCTCTTCATACAACTTTGTGGCCGTAGCATTCATAGGTCCACCAGGAGTCTGTCTCATAAGAAGATCGGAATTCGCAACTCCATTGGAACTACCATTTAGAAGTTGGGATCCGTCTCTCCGGAACTGCTGTTGTTGGGGCTGTTGTTGGGCCTGTCTCATCATCATTTGCATCTGTTGTTGTTGAAGTTGCTGGGATTTTTGTTGTTGTATGTGTTGCTGCTCCCTCGCTTTCGATACTTGAGTCTGCCAACATAGTATATATTAATAGAGGAGGAGGAGGAGGAGGAGAAGCATCAACAAGAGCACATACTCATAGCCGTTTACTTTTTAAATGCTCCCAGCCTCCCAGTGTTTCATTTCTATTGCCTCATATGACCAATTGACCAGTGTGATTTTAAGAATAAGTGTTGGAACTAACCATAGCACACCCTTTGCGTCAGGGATTATGCTGCTATGGAGTTGTTTGAAAGGGTGATTTTGACTTGAAAAATTCTTTGATTAGGCAAGTAGGTAACATTGTTAACATCATTTTAATAACTTTCTACGATCAATTTGGCACAACCCAAAAAAGAAATCTTTACAACTAGCCATACTCCAAACAGCAACAAAAAAGAAAATAAATAAATCTAATTATCCTCTTTGCATTACGTGGGCACTTGCCTCTTCCATGTTTCCCTTTTTATTTTCTTCAAAGAGTTCTACATTACATCCTTTGTCTTTTTCCATTCTCTTTTTGCTCAAATTTGACATCAATTGCAGTTCAATCTAAGAATATCGATCAAATGTCGGTATTGTATCTGATTTTGACAGATCAGATCTATGTCATATCGGACGTGAGACGTCTCGGGTACGCGATATATTGGCGAAGTAAAGTGTCAAGGTAACAAAAGGTTATTGTTCATTAGTCTTCGAGCTATAGAAAATATAAAACCAGGGAACATAAAGAGGGTATTACAACAATTTTTAGCAATATGATTCAATTATTTTATCCACTTTTAGTATTTTCGAACAATTTTTTCTGATAACTCAAAAAAATATTACTCCTTGAAATGAGCCCAGGAAAATGAATTTGGCCATCATTTAAAGGTGTGTTATGGGTTCGACAAGCATATACTAAACTAAAAAGGTAAAAATAAAATAGTAATAGTAAAATCAGAAACTTGTGAGTATTCACATCATGCTGAAATAGCAAAAATCTACTCAGTAGAAGACACTAAAAAAAGTATGAAGTTCAACCACACATGACTTAAGACACATACAAACTAAATTTGTGAACAGTATCACAGAAAAGATGTGAACTCAATTACTTTAACATGTAAAGTCCAGTCAAAAGACACTATATAGCTTAACAGAGAGTCTTGAATGCTCAGATAATACTGCCCTTGTCTTACGCTCATCTGAATAATTGCAACTTTCAACCTTAGTCATTTGGTGGATGGGGAATGGAAGGAGGCAAAATACCTTGTTTAAAAGTAAGTTGGCATCAAAAGGAATTGAAGTGTTGGAAAGGAAGTTGGAGGGATCCATTTTCCCCCATACAAGCAAAGTTAAAATCCTTACATTTGAAAGGAAAACAAGGCCAGAACGAATGAAGGGCACTATGAAGATGTGATATAAGACTTCATATGGATAACTTGAGCAGTGTCGTATTTATTGTCACAAGAAAGGGTAATGCATATGGTGTATAAAATGATTAAAAAATCTCACCTCCAGGTAAGAGGCTGCTGCATCTGAGTGTTTATCATTAGTCCTTGCGATAAAAATGTCCCAAAACACAGACCACCATTCGAAAAGAAAGCCCCCTGGAGCATCAATTGCTACAAAGCCACAGAAAGCAACCGTCACCAAATAAATTTTACGCATCAAAGACAAGGGCTCTCTTCAAATTTCAGAAATTACAGTTCAACCTGTCAAAGCTCGACTTACCAACAGGGTCAGTAGATACTTTCCCTTCTTGCTGAAAAGCATTTGCAGAAGCATGTAGTTTCCTCTTCACAAAATAATCATGTATATAAACATCTAACCTGTCTCCCAGAACAACACATACAAAACAAACTTTGTGTCACTTGTCCCGCATAATAAGAGTATGAGAAAACAAATCAATCTCACCGATAATTCTTAGATACTCCGGGTGTACCAACCAATCACAACTCTCCTATTTCATTCTACTCAGATTCTAAAGAAATATGCTCTCAATTCCAATATTATCATTGGCTCGGAGTACGATGACGTGGTGTACTGATAACAACCCTAGCAATCTAACATAACAAAACAGACCTAAAATTCAACAAAGTATCGGCTACCAAATTAGTTATCAAACATAAAATAACACAAAACAACTGCTAAAATACCAAAACCCCAATTAATTAATTAATAATTAAATTAAATTTCTACATATCTGCACAAAAATAGAAAGAAATAGCAAAAGTCCCACCAACCAAGATGATAAAACCACGAAATTTACAAAACCCACCAACCAATTGAATCAAAATAGTTGAAATTTGAAGAACCCAACAAAACCAAATTCCAGATTAATCTATAGAATCATTCAATTCCAGGAAGAACCCAGTAAAGAATGAAGAGTTGGAAGTAGGAAAACTTACATTTTATCAGCTTCCCAATTGGTTTGAGACATGGTAAATGGCCTCAGGAAGTATATGGAGCGAAACTTAAGATTGTTATATTTGGTGAATTAGAGAAGAAATTGGTTTGACAAAAGTCTATTTTATCAGCTAATGAACTTCTGGGTTCGGTTTTTATTAGAGGTTTTTTTGTATTGCTAATTACGGACTACACTTGGGTTATCCCTCTTCTTAGCACCAAAAAAAAAATTAGGGACTACACTTTACAACTAAACTTTACTTAATCACAGGTTGAGATTAACACGGTTTCATATTTTCATTTTTTATTTTTCATTTTTTTAAAGATAGGTTGCTTAAATTCGGGATAATTTTAATAGAAACGGCGAAAATATAAACAAGAAACACGATGGTGGTGAGGAAAGGAGAAATAAAAGATCTTCAGCATTATTAGTCTCGTTTGGGGGTGTGATATACTGTGTGTTGTATAGATAAGGTAAGTACTTCGTAATTACCCTTATGGCTCACGTGACTAACTATTATGGAAGTAATCTATATTCTATATATTATATTAACATCAAACAACCCATTTTCCATCCTTTATCTACTAATGTTCACTTCTAACCAAGTCATGTGTCATGATTTTATTGGAGAAAATGTAAAGGCACCCACTTAATTATATTTAATTACATAATAAATATAATACTTCCTTACTTTCTGTGCAATATTGTATGGGGCAATTAATTATGACCGGAGGGAAAATAAAGTCATAAGCATCTAAGATTGTTAAAGCATAAATTAGATGAGGCCAAATCAAATGAAACGTATAGATTTGTCATCTCACTTAATTTTACGTTACTAAGATATGAATTTGTCAAAATTACCTTATTTGACTAGCTGCGTTAGAATTAGTACTTTAGACTAATTTATTTACTGATATGAATCACTGTACGATTGACGGGGACGAATGAAGTTGAATGTGAATAACTAATTACTGATTTCAAAGTGCCATTAGGATGCCTGTAATAATCCAAAAGTTGGACAACTATTTTTTAACGCTTTCCTGTCAAACAGTTGCAAGTAGGTTGATAAGGTACCGGTAGACCCTCGAAGGTGATGTCGAAAAATTGATTGGATATCCAACTTCAACTGGTACACCTCTAATTACGATAACTTTTGCTAAATAAGGTGATGTTAGTACTGTACAACCAAAGCGACCTTTAAGTTGTTTGCTCTTTAAAACATTTAAGGCAATTGAGAAGGTGTACAGACAACCCACTAAGTAGAATGTAATTAAATAAAAACTAGTTTTTTACCCGTGTACTGCACGAGTGGTTTCGGAAGTTGCATCACATATGCAGATACATATTTTTAGGAACAGCTTTATTTGATGTATACAAAACTCTATTATGCTGTTTTTTGGATGCATTCGGTGGTTGTGATATAGGCACAAGGCTCGTCGACTGTGTAAATGAGTTAAGTCGATTATGCATCGGGTAATGGTTTAAGAAAAATAAATAGGGTAATAGATCTATGCAATGCGAATCATTAGAATTTCATGTCATCTTGTAGATAAAAGAAAGTGGTACATTATTGATGTCCGATGTAAGAACGAATAATTACTGATAACATAAAGGAAGCGGATAGTGGTTCGTTACGCGAGTTATGAGTCCGTATGCAGAGCGAGAACCTGTTGATGAAAGTATAGAGTAAGATTATTATATATCCACTATAAAACATAGCTAAAAATTAAAGATGATAAAACTCAGTCAGATTGCCAGCTAATCCTTGAAAATTTCTGTGTAAACTATGTTCGTCGTGGCATTAGAAGTCCCACTATCTTTGTCATAAGTCACTATTTTCAACCCTTTCTTGGTTGTTACCCTCGACATAGCCGTGAGTCTTTCATCATCTTTCAAGTCCCGATAAAATTCTTTTAATGACTTCGGTCATCACGTGATTCACCTTTTCAAAACCGTGCATTGCATTATATTCATGTCGCTTATTCAATTTACAAACCGTTATCATCATTCTAACTTGTTTGTTCATGTTTTAGCGATTTATTTCCGTTGTTAAAACGAACCTCGCATGATAAATACAACTTCGACGTTAATTTAGATGCATTAAACCGACTTAGCAACCTATTCAAATTTTTGCATGTTTAGTCAAAACATTGTTTGCATATCATCTCATCGTATTACTAGCGCGTGTATTAAAACATCAAACGATATCTTAGTAGAGGCCGCTAATGTGCGGGCGGGGTTGGGTGTTCTTTGTGAACTTCTCAACACGTACCCTCACCCCTTACTCAGAACCGTGGTTTCCGGATATCCGAATCCATTGGCGCACGAGAGTCATTCAATACACGGTATCCGATAATGTCGGTAACGGTATCACAATGCAAAGGAACGAACCCAATAAACTCTGAGATCCGAATGGGCCGTATTTTGTACACGGCCCACTAACTTGTTAGTTCATAATGAATGTTTTGATGTTTGTGTTGATTTCTCTTGTTTATGTTGATGTTAGTTTAAATATGGTTGAGTAGACTCTTGTGGGGTTAGTAGGGGGATTAAGTGTGGATTATGGATGATTAGAGCTTGATTGAGGGTAAAGGTGGATTCTTTGTTACTAGTCACATGTTGAGCACTCTATGTGTTTGTTGAATTGCTTGTTTGAGTAGAATTGACCATCCTTCTCATGCTAGTTTTCCTCTTCTCATTGTGTGGTTGATTTGTGATTGAATCCTTGTGTATTGGGTAGTATCTTGCTTGAGTATTCAGGTTTTGTCTTTGACGCGAGAGCGCGGGCCGACCTTAGTAACTAGGTGAAGCTTATACCCTCGATTTCCTAACCATCCTACTACACTTATGAACCCAAACTAACCCTACCTTTTCCCAATTTGATTTCTCCTTCTTGTTAGCATTTTTTTCATCTAGTTAGTTGATTGTTTTAGCTTTAGTTGATCCAATTTGTTCATGTTATACATAGTTCATTGTTAGTCCACTTTCATCCCCTCCAATCATCATAATTAATCAATTCTTGTTAATTTGTCCTCCTTTGTGTTGTGTTGGTGATTTAGTCTTGTTTGTGAGTTGACCCTAGTCTAGACACCTTCTACCGTCCCCGTGGACTCGACCCGACTTACCCTAGCTACGTGTTAGGTCTAGTTGGACTCATTTGGTGGCGGGACCCGCGGCAAATCCCTACCATCAATTTGGCGCCGTTGCCGGGGACAGTGCATGTTTAGACTTAGTTTGCTTATTAGCTAGACTTCGTTACCGTTTTGTGTTCTTTTTCCATCCTTTGTGCATATTTTGTAGTCTTTTTTCTTTGTTCTTATAGCTTTCTCCTCTCTTTGTCTTGGGTTGTGTTTGTTTATTGTCTCTACCTAGTGCCCATAAAGCTCTAGGTATTCTCACGTTTGTTCCAAGTGTGTAGTGCATGCCAAGGAGGAGAGATGACTTCTTTCTCTTCAATCCAGAGCCGGAGAGACTCTTTAGAGCCTTTCGCCAACGGACGATTGATCGGGTTAGAAATTCTCAACCGGGTACTAGCAATACCATTGAAGAACAAGCCCAAGGATTCGACTTTAACGAACAACCTCAAGGCAATACCGAAGGGACCTTCATCAATCCCTTTGGTACTTCTTCTAGTCACTCATCTCAACCTAGTTCTCCTTCTACCTCTACATCAACACCATCTACACCATCATCTCCCGCTTATCCAACAATGCCGAAGTTCTCATCCCATTCTACCTTTACCGAGGATGTCTTGCCCGGACCAAGCACTTTACCGGCTGCTTATGCCGGAAATTTTGTGGCTAAGACACAATTCATCCAACTTGTAGAAATAAATCAATTTAGTGGTTTGCCCACCTAAGACCCGCATCAACACATGGAGACCTTCTCCGATTATTGTGACGCTATATCTCAACCCGGGGTTACTCAAGATCAAATTCGTTGGGTACTTTTCCCGTTCTCTCTCATTGGAAAAGAGAAGCAATGGATCAAGAGTCTCGATAGGGCAACCATGGGGATTGATACTTGGAAGAAACTTGCATTGGCGTTCTACCAAAAATTTTACCCTCCGGAAAAGACGAATTTGCTAAGGGCCTCCATCACCGGTTTCCAAAAACGGGATGAAGAGAGCCTTTATGTCTTTTCCTTTGTGGGTTGGTCACCACGGCATCGTGTGTTGGGGCAAGGACATCCCTGTCACGAAAATAATGTGGGTTCATTAGATTATCTTGCAACAACGGATATGTTGCTTCGACAATGGATGCAATAGGATTGGTTGCATGACTTATAAGGTTGTCATCAGGAAGTTGTAAGTCAACTTCCCCGTCATTTGGTCCACCTGCTATTCCATCGCCAATTTTCAAAATCCACTCGGTGAATTCACGCAACTCTTCAACATTGGAGTTTGAACTCCCTAATTGTAGACACATGTTCTTAGTCAAGTGCAACACATGATGACAACGAAGGATAAGATTATTAGTGCTTACCTCTTGAAGGGAAACAATTTAGTTACGCATAAAATGTATTTTTCTAACACAATTACCTTGCAATAAGACCATAAGTGAGAAGAACTAATGGCTGAGTATACGATATCCTGCCTACTACCTTTTGGTACAACGGGTAGTATTTGACGAAAATCTCCACCAAACACAACGACTTTGCCTCCAAATGGTTTATCTGGAATTCTTGTGATGTCCCTTAAACTTCTGTCCAAAGCCTCGAAACAGAATTTGTGCATCATAGAAACTTCATCCCATATGATAAGTTTGGTATGAAGAAGGAGTCCAGCTAATTCATTCCCAGGTTTGATAGCTGGGCATGTAGAATTCTCGGATACGTTGATCGGTATTCCAAATCTTGAATGTGTCGTCCATCCCCTTGGCAGTAAAATAGCAGCAATACCGATCGAAGCAACCGGAAGCACAATTTCTCCTTTGCTTCGGATTGCGGCACATAAAGTTCTCCAAATAAATGTCTTACCAGTACCACCATATCCGTAAATAAAGAAAACTCTCCCACGCTCCGCATTCACCGCACCAATAATCTCATCATATATTGACTTCTGCTTCTCTGTCATCGATGATATAAGTTGTGAGTGCTCGACAGTTAGAGCCTCCTTATCGTAGTTCAACTCATCTGATATCAATTTGTTCCCATATTCTTTGCCCGACATAATCTCTGGAAAAGGGATCCCATCAAACTTACGAAGGGTGTTTCCATTACTTTGAAGAACTGCTTCAATTTCAGCCAGTGAATAATTTTGTATTTCAGATTCGCTTAACTGTAAATCTGTCAGATGCCAAGAATTTCCGTAAACATTTATGTACCAAAATAACTTCGTTCAATAACTGAAAAATGGACAAATTAATAACGTCATACTTTTTTCTATTTACAGATTCTACTTTTTAATACCTGGATTTTCGGATACATTACGTTGCTTGTGCAGAATATCATTCGATAGGAAACTCCAAGTCTTCTCCACAATTTTCCAGCTGCGAAACACTTCCCGACAATAGAAGCGTAGCAAACAGGTTTCTAAGATAATTACCTGATCCCCAATCAGATGCTTCTTTGATGGCAGATACATATTCGATGTCGTCACCCAAAAATCCCATTGCATATCATGCTCCCTTAAAAGATGGGTAAACTACACCATTAACCGTTCTTATGTCTTGAAATGATTTTGGTCCCTTTACAAAATTCAGTAATGTCCTCATATAATATCTGTTCCGGTCACGGAAACAATTAACCCGGCTCTAGATCCGGGTTGTGTAATCGGATTGTCGCTGAATAATTGAACGTCTGATTTCCTTAAACCTCTCCTTTGTCTCGCTCCCTTGATCGGACCTTCCCGGCGGAGTTGGCCTGCTCCCTGCACAATGAACGCACAGGGCCTCGGAGGTTGTCCGAGGGAACCCTCTCCGATGCCTAAGTTAGTCCGTGAAATGCCTTGATGAACCTAGCTCGTGAGGGACTAGGTGGCGTTTTTAGGAGTGAGAGTCTAGAGAGAGAAAATCCCACCCCTCTCATGTGGGAAAAGGGAAAGTATTTATACCTTCCCACAAGAGAGAGGAAAAGAGAAAGGAAGAGAGGGAAATGGGTGGATGATTGTGCGACACGTGGACTCACCTTGTCCACCCACTTCCCCTTACCTTAGGCAAAATGACGAATGGGTCCCCGGTTCTCCCTTGGTCCTGCTTGGGTGGGAGCACCCTGGAAGCAGGCAGGGGGCTTGGTTGCCCTGCTTGGCAGGCGACAAGGTCATGCCAGGCAGCTAAATGATTAAGGCCACCTACTTGGAGGTTTCAATGACATTGCCGGGAGGTTTGCTGGGCAGGCCTCCTCTTATTCTTGGGTCAGGTACCCTGGGGCCTGACTGGCGGGCGACCCGTGGCTGGCTACCGACCCCCATCAATTGGCCCTCGCCGGCTGAGGAGGAGCGGGGCTCCTGCTCAGCAGGCGACATCTTGCTTTGGGATGACGGGAGGTTGACTCCTTGAACACTCTTGCATTAAATGCGTCGCGTGTTCCCGAGGGAACAAGCTTTAACTTCTCTGGGTATGCAGAGAGTTTAAAGGTCTTCTTTCATGATTATCCCTCTGTGCAAAGGGGATTTTCGAAAAGTGTGTCAGTTTGATGATTGGCTCCCCTCTTTGCAGAAGTGGTTGGAGCACCATTAATGCCCTGCTTCTGCTCTTGTATAAATTGCATTTCCCTTCACCATTTTCACGACCCATCTCCAACTTTCCTTCTTTGTCTTAATCATGGTTTGGATCAAAAAATTCATGACTCGCCGTGGAGTTCGCTATGTTACTTTCATTTTTAGAGGATTTTGGAGGCTTCGGTACGCTCGAGCTGCTTATCGAGTTGTCCGTCGTAGCCGTCGTTCACGGCTTCATTCTCGTCGGAATGGCAAGAAGATTCCTACTAGGTTGAGCAAGCGTCTCAAGATATCCTCACCCCTCGTTGCTCCCAGATTCAGGCGTTGCCCCCAGAGAGGGGGTTGCTTTGACAGGGGATGCCACGAATGCTTTCCGTGGCTGCACCCTGAGCAGTTTGACCCTAACTTCTCTGATACTGACTCCTCCCTGGCGTCAGGCCCCTCCTCGCCTGTGAGGAGGACAGGTTGTCGCACCTGCGACGAATCCCAGGCCGTTCCCTTTGGCAGGGACTGGGAGGATAGCAGCCGAGACTCCGACGATAGCGAGGGTCTTGGTTGCTTGAGTGACAGGGATGGAATCCCTGATGATCCTTTCAAAGACTCCCCAGACTGGGGCTGGGGTTTGGATTTTGGGGGCCCAGGCAGCCCTGGGGACCCTTCCTCTGACTTGGATGACGATTAGGCCTGCGTAGCAGGGCGTTTGCTTGTCGGGCCGGAATTTCTAGGCCCTTGTGTATTTTCTTTTCTTGTTTGGCACTAGATGTAATTTTTAAGGTTTTAATGAAATGAAATTCAGGCAATTTGTTTGTGTGTTGTATTTTTAATATTTGTTTATTACTTTTTTGTTTGAATGAAGAGGGGACGTCACAGGGTGATCAATCCTTTGACACCCTTTGGTCCTTTCGAGGTTTATCCTTGGGAAACTACACATGGCTGACTTCTGAGGGAGTGACGCGTGGACAGTAGTCTTTGGGCGGACTCCTGAGGTTTTGGCGACTCTTTGTATGCCCTTTCTCCTATAAAAGTAATCAGTCACCCATTCTTCCACTTTTTCCTTCTTCAATCTTTCTTCCCTCTTGAAACCCTCATTTTCTCTTTTTCTGCAAAACCCTTGGGTGTTGACGACTCGTGCCCTACTTTGTACCCCCATTTCTCTGGGAGAATTCTTCTTCAGGCTTTCATCGCACCGACAGGCGATCTTAGGTTAGACTTTTGTCTTCCATTTCTTGCTTTTTCTTTTCGATTTCTTGTTTTCCGCTTCCATTAGAGTTATAATGTCTAGAACTCGTGAGCGGATCCTACCTTTTACTGACCCATCAGGGGGGGGGGGGGGAAGGGGAAAAAGGTAGGGTGAATTTTGCCTCCTCCTCTAGGGAGGTTGGCTTTGAGGAAGAAAATTCGGCGGACAGCGGAGGTGGTAACTCTCCTGACCCTCCTTCGTTCGATGTCATTGATTCGGATGACGAGGCATTGGAAATTGACCCTTCTAGGACCTCTGGCCCCTTATTCGTCGGGAAAGAGGTAAGGTTTACTATTTAGATAGAGTCAAATACCGCATTCCCTTGAGTACTTACCCCGACCCGAAAAATCGGGACTTGATCCTTGCAAAAAACGCCGCCGGTGCGATTGAGCGGTTTTACAACTTCGGGGATGGGTACTCAATCGTCGTCCCCGGCGAAAAAGATACCGTATGCAACCCTCCCGACGGGTGTATAGCGGTTTATCACAAGTGCCTGGAGTTCGGCCTTCGCTTTCCCCTTCATCCTTCCCTGGAAGAGATTTTCAGGCGTATGAATGTAGCCGTCGCCCAGCTGACAGCCACAGCTGTCAGGTCATTGATTTCGTATGTCTGGACTTGCTTGTTCCACCGTACCGAGCCTTCCATTGATGCCCTGAGGTTTATGGTTGGCCTACAAATGGTCTCTTCTGGGAGTGTGGGCTCCCCTAGATATTGGTCCCTTTTGAGGCAGAAGGGACATTCTTTGGTGTGGCCAGCCATGGATAGTTTGAGAGACTGGAAGAACAACTTCCTTTATGTGCACAGTACCCATGGGTGGAGGATTCCCCGTCATTTCAGGAATCATGTCCACACCAGACTAGAGACCCCCGAGGAGTATCACCCTGGCGTGGGTGGAAAAGCCTTGGAGGTGAAGCTGAGCGAGAAGGACAAGGAACTGACAGACTATTTTGCCGCTCACACTGATAAGTATGGAGTATATGGCCCTACATTATGGCTCCCCCATGCGGAGCTCATTGCGACTGATAAATACCTGACCCGGTTGGGCATGAATCCGGGTCTAGATGAAGGTAGTTCAGGAGTGTTGATGACTCTTTCTTACTCTTTTTTCTTTTAAAGTGTCCTGACTGTTCGTCTGTCTGTCTTGCAGCTCTTGCTACCTTCATTTGGAGAAAAGGGGAGGTGAGGCGCCTGGGTCTGACCGAGACTCTTACTGTCGTCCAAAGTCGTCCTTCTCTTCCCCCTGATTTCTAGAGAGGTGAGAAGAACTTGATGAAGCACCTGAAGGGTTTGTCGTTCAGTAGACCAAGGCTCCCTGCCCCTCCCAGAGCAACGCCTGCAAAAACGGCGGTTTCTGAGGCCACCCCTTCTCCAGTTGCGAAGGTGATTGCCTGTGAGGCTACCCCCTCACCTGTTGGTAGGCAGGGGGGCCTTTCCACAGGGGTTCAGATTCCCTCGGGGCCGCGGGCTGCGGGCTCCGAAGAGACTGGGGAAAGCACTCCTAGAGGGCTGATTAGAAAGAGGAGCAGGGAGGCTCCAAATGCTGACCAAGTGGTGGACCTGGAAACTGCCACGCCTGAGCCCAAACGCTTCGCTCATGGGGTTCCTGCTACCCTCTTTTCCGAGGAGAACACCGAATTCCATTACACCGCTGGCGATAGCCAAGATGTTTCCGCCTTACTTTCCGACTCTGGGGCAGTTTTAGCGGATCATCTTCTCAAGACTGTCCATTCTGCCACCAATCAAGTGACTCAGTACGTCCAGCGTACTGCCAGAATCATCCAGGCTTCTGCAGAGTTGGCGGCCCTTAACCGTCTGAGTGATGAGGAACTGTCTAACTCTGACCGCCTTTCTGCAGTCGAGAGGGACGTCGCTCTCATTGCCAGTCTGAAGGATCAGTTGGCGAAAAGGGAGATCGAGCTGGAAGAGGCCAAGAATCAGGCGATCCACTGGAAGTCTCAAAATGAGAGGGCTGTCAGGGAGGTGTCTCGCCTGGAGGAGGAGTCAAAAAGAGCTCAGCTGGCCTTCGCGGAATTGGAGCAGGCCAGGAAAGCTTTAGCTGAGCTAGATCATGCTAAGAAAAGTGTCGTCGATCTAGGGGAGCGCCTTTCCAAGGCGAATTCAGATCTGCAGGCGGCTCTTGGCGATCTAGCGGCGAAGACCAAGGAGTGGGAGAAAGAGAGGGACGAAATAATCCAAGAGGTGGAGACGACTGTGTCGGCGGGTTTTGTGAATGGCGCTAACTCTTGTTTAGGGGTAGTCATGGAGGCTGTCAGGGAGATGTTCCCTGGCTTTGACGAAGATGCTTTTCGGGCCCTCTACGCCGCCAAGGACGAGGCCCAGATGCGCAGGCTGGCTGAAGGGGCTGCTACTTCTGGCCCGGATGCTCCCCCTGCTTAATATGGAGGGCAGTCTTCCTCAGAGGGCTCTTGTTCGTCCCCCGCTGCGCCTACGCTAATGCTTTAACTTCTTTATTTCTTTGCGCGCCGAGCCCTTTGGTGGCCGGCTGCCGTGTTGACTATAATCATTTTCTTTAGCAAACTCTTATCTTGTGTACCCTTGTCGCCATTCCTTTTTATGCAGATTTTTTTTGTTTGTTTTTGTCTGCTTTCGTTTGGTTTTTCGTATGAGTTCGATGCACAGCCTGCCCCCTACCTGCCCAGAGGTAAGCAGGGAGGTTCCTTAACGTTTTTTATACAAGGTTGTGGGGCCTGCCCCCAGTCCTTGTTGATCTGGCCTGTCCCTGGCTTTGGTTCAAAGTCCAGGGGGCCTGCCCCCTGCCTGCCCAGAGGTAAGCAGGGAGGCTTTTGCGTTTTTTATACAAGGTTGGGGGGCCTGCCCCCAGTCCTTGTTGATCCGGCCTGTCCCTGGCTTTTGTTCAAAGTCCAGGGGGCTTGCTCCCTGCCTGCCCAGAGGTAAGCAGGGAGGCTTTTGCGTTTTTTATACAAGGTTGGGGGGCCTGCCCCCAGTCCTTGTTGATCCGGCCTGTCCCTGGCTTTTGTTCAAAGTCCAGGGGGCCTGCTCCCTGCCTGCCCAGAGGTAAGCAGGGAGGCTTTTGCGTTTTTTATACAAGGTTGGGGGGCCTGCCCCCAGTCCTTGTTAATCTAGCCTGTCCCTGGCTTTTGTTCACAGTTCAGGGGGCCTGCCCCCTGCCTGTCTAGAGATAAGCAGGGAGACTTGGATTTTGCGTTGGGGGGTTCATTTTTCTTAACTTTGGCAACAGAGGGGCCTCCCCCTATTGCCCCCTGCTCGTTTGTGTGTGAAAGCGCAAGTTTGAACAGGCAACGAGTATAAATCCGAAGCTTTCTCATTTCTTTATAAAAATTTTGACATTTAGGGTGGTCGGAGCCGTCGACATTCTTTGACCGTCCTCCGCCATTGTTCTTAGCAAGAAATAAAAACTATCTTTTAGACCTGGTTCAGACATAATATTTCTTCAGGGTGTCCGCATTCCAGTGAGCATGCAATTCTTGTCCTTCAAGGTTGGCGATTTTATATGTGCCCGGCCCCAGGATTTAAGTCACTTGGTACGGACCTTCCCAGTTGGCGCTTAATTTTCCGTGTTCTCTTGACTTTCCAACAGCCTGCGTTTTACTGAGGACCAGATCACCCATCTGGAAATTTCTCTGGCGTACCCTACTGTTGAAGGCTTTCCTCATTCGTTGCTGGTAGGCAACGATGTTGTTACTGGCCTCTTCCCTTATCTCATTGACCAGATCTAAGGCCTCAACCATTGCAGCTTCATTCTCAGTTCGGTCGTATTGCAGGGAGCGTAGAGATGGGATCTTTGCCTCAATAGGTAACAGAGCCTCTGCTCCATATACTAGACCGAACGGGGTTTGGCCTGTAGACTCTTTTCGGGTGGTCCGGATTGACCAGAGTATGCTGGGAAGTTCGTCAGCCCACCTACCCTTGAGGTCATCTACCATTTTCTTCAGACCATTTAAGATTTGCTTATTGGCTGCTTCTGCCTGTCCGTTGGTTTGAGGATGACAGACGGCTGAGTAGGCAGCTGCGATGTTGTGGCTTTCTAGCCAGATTCTCAGGGGATCATTGTCAAACTGCCTGCCATGATCAAACACCAACATTTTTGGTAGGCCGAATCTGGTGATAACATTTCTCCAGATCACTTTTCTGACTGCCGGCTCGGTAATGTTGGACACTGCTTCAGCTTCTATCCATTTGGTGAAGTAATCTATAGCCACAATTAGGAACTTTCTGCCCCCAGTGGCCACCGTGAAGGGTCCTAGTATGTCCATCCCCCATTGAGCGAAAGGGATGGGGGATAGGATTGGCCTGAGTTCTTGGGCCGGGGCATGGATTGACGGGGCAAAGAGTTGGCACTTTCTGCACTTCTGGGTCAGGCTCCTGGCATCTGCCAGCATGGTAGGCTAGTAGTAGCCTGCCCTTAGGGCTTTGTGGGCCAACGATCTCCCTCCGATGTGATGTCCACAAATTCCTGAGTGGATATCCTCCAATACTTCAGCAGCCTGGTCTGCCCGTAGGCATTTGAGCAGGGGGTAGGTAAAAGATTTCTTATAGAGTTCTTCACCAATGATTATGAACCAGGCTGCTTTGGCCTGTACCTTTCTCTTTTGCACTGTGTCTGATGGAAGGATACCATGCCTTTTGAACTGGATGAAGGGGGTCATCCAACTTTCTGGCCCTTCCTCAACGGTGCTAATCGCCTGATAGGCACTGGTAGATTTTTCATGCAAAACATCAACCCACACCGACCTCCGTATGTCTTGTAGGCTTGAGCTGGCCAGCTTTGACAGAGCGTCGGCTCGGTTGTTCTGCGATCGAGGTATTTGTTGGATTTCATAGGATTTCAGGCCCGACAACTCCTGTTTTACTTTCTCAAGGTATGTGGCCATGGTTTGATCTCTGGCCTCGTACTCTCCGTTAATTTGATTGGCAATGAGCTGAGAATCGGTGGCTAGCGTAATTCGCTCTGCCCCTGCAGCTTTAGCCAGTTTTATCCCTGTGATTACAGCCTCATATTCCGCCTCGTTGTTTGACGCCTGGAAGGTGAACCTGAGTGCATGCTCAAAATCCACTCCCTCGGGGCTTGTTAATACGACGCCTGCGCCTGCGCCATTGGCTGTTGAGGATCCATCAGTGTGTACGATCCACTCCTCGGTAGGGGGCTCCTCTTCCCCTGAATGGGAGCATTCAGCCAGAAAATCGGCCAAGGCTTGGTCTTTGATGGCTGTTCTTGGCTGGTAAGATATCCCCAGACCACTCAATTCGATCGCCCATTTCAGCAGTCTCCCTGATTTCTCAAACTTTTCCAACACTTTCTCCAGCGGTTGATCGGTGAGGACCACGACAGGATGCGCGTCAAAGTAGGGTCTGAGCTTTCTGGCTGCAATGATGACCGCATAGGCGGCTTTTTCTATCAGGGGGTAATTTCTTTCTGCTGTTCCCAGGGCGTGACTCACAAAGTAGATGGGTTGCTGTGAGTTTGCTTCCTCCCTTAAGATGACAGCGCTTACCGTCGTGTTCGTGACAGCGATGTACAGGTATAACTTTTCTCCGGCTACCGGCCTTGCCAGGGTAGGGAGTTTCTTCAGGTGCTCCTTCAATTGCTCGAAGGCTTTTTTCTGTTCGTCTTCCCATTTGAACTGTTTGTTGCCTTTTAATATTTTGAAGAAAGGGGTGGACTTGTCGGCTGACCTGGCGATAAATCGGGCCAAGGCGGCCATTCTGCCTGTGAGCCTTTGAATGTCCCTGATGGTTTTAGGCTCCGGGAGGTCTAGGACCGCCTGAATTTTCTCAGGGTTGGCGTCTATCCCCCTGGAGCTGACCAAAAAACCTAGGAATTTCCCGTACCGGACCCCGAATGTGCATTTTTTCGGGTTGAGCTTCATCTTGTATGACCGCAGGGAAGAGAAGGTCTCTTGAAGGTCCATCAGATGCTCTTTGTCCCCCTTACTTTTGACGATCGCATCGTCAACATAGGCTTCTAAGTTTCTTCCTTTTTGACTTTCGAAGACTCTGTCTACCAACCGTTGATAGGTGGCGCCTGCATTCTTTAGCCCAAAGGGCATCATCTTGTACATGTAGGTGCCATGGCTGGTTATGAAGGCGCACCTTACTCTGTCTGGTTGCTAGAGGTACACTTGGTGGTACCCTTGAGAATGCATCCAGAAAACTCAGCGTGGTGTATCCACTAGTGGCGTCCACTAGTTGATCTATTCTGGGCAGAGGGTAGCAGTCCTTAGGGCAGGCCTTGTTAAGATTGGTAAAATCCACGCACATCCTCCATGCGCCTGATGACTTTTTTACCATGACGACGTTTGCCAGCCATTCAGGGTAGTCACATACCTCGATGAAGTCTGCCTTCAGGAGTTTGTCTATTTCTTCTTTTATTGCCGCATCTTTTTCTATGGACATGTTCCTCTTCTTCTGTTTTACAGGGCGAGCCTCCGGACTGATGTTCAGCTTGTGGACAATAAATGCTGGGTCGACCCCTGCCATTTCGTCTGCGGAGTAGGCAAACACGTCCCTGTTTTCCCTTAGGACTGCGATTAGTTCCCTTTGATAGGACTCCTCCAGGCCGGCCCCAATAAGGACCTGCCTCCCTGGCTCTAAATCCACCAGCATGCTCTCCTCTTCAGGCTCCAGGCGGACTGGCTCTTGCTGAGCAGTCGGAATCTCGCCTTCCCTGCTAGGAGAGCACTGGGCTTTTCTCTTTCCTTTTCTTTCTGTCTCATGGGCCTGCACGGCCACGGAATAGCATTGTCTGGCCGACTCCTGATCCCCGTGGACCTTCCCATCCATGCCAAAGTCTGTTACATAGGCTATGGTGAGGGCCCTAATTGATACGGCAGCTTCTATTTCATCCAGGGTGGCTTGGCCTATCAGGGCGTTGTACGCGGATTTGGCATCCACCACAACAAATGACGCCCTGATGTTTCTCGCTGAGGTCCCCTCCCCGAACGTGACAGGCAGATCGATAACTCCCATGGGTAGCATGCCTGCTCCATTGAATCCATACAAAGATCCGGGGGCTGGCTTCAGGTGCCTTCTTTCAAGGTTCATCCTCTCAAAAGCATCTTTGTATAAGAGATTTGTGTAGGCGCCAGTATCCACCATACACCTCTTGACAATATGATTGCTGATTTCCAGGGTTAAGACCAGAGGGTCACTATGTGGGTACACGACTCTCCCTGCATCTTCAGGGGTGATGCTTAGGGTAGTGCCCCTTGGGCTGCCTGCCTTTTCGGCGTAGCAAATTTGGTTCCTTAGTTCGCGGATCTGCCTTTTCTGGCTGCGCCTGCTGGTCCGCCCCTCTGCATCCCCTGAAACTACATGGATGACCATGCGATTTTGGGCTGAGCCCTCAGGTTTGTCTGCTACCTCCTTCTGGGGTTTGTTCCTTGCTGCATAGTTGCTCAGCCAGCCGTTTCTTATTAGTTTTTCAATTTCGTCTTTTAAGTGGCGACATTCCTCTGTGGTATGACCTATGCAGTCATGGAACGTGCAGAATTTTTTGGGGTCTCCTTTTGGGCTGCGAGGCTTGTTTGGACGGGACCATTTTGCTGTTTCTTTTTCTAACTCGAAGATTTCTGCTCTCGGCCTATTGAGGGCCGTGTAGCTGTTGAATCTTGGTTGGTATGTGGTACGTTCTTTTTTGGGAGTGTCTCCCTCTTCTCTCTGCTTGCCTGGCTCATTTCTGCCACGCCCACCCTGCGGTCCTCCCTGCGGCCTTGTTTGGCCTGCAGGGGTATCCGGCCGGCTGTGGAACTCCTCCTGCAGAATAAACCCTTCAGCAATTTTCCTAGCCATGGCCAAGGTTTCTGGCTGGGCCCTGATCATTTGATTTTTCATTTCTCCTGGAAGCAGGGAGATTGTCAGGGCGTAGGCGGCGGTGGAATCATCGATCTCCCTGACCTGCTGGTAGGATAGGTCAAACCTCCTCAGATACTCCCTTACACTTTCACCCTTTTTCTGTTTTAGGGTCATAAGATCGAAGCGAGTGAGGCGTCTCCTTTTGTTCCCAGCATACTGTTCGAGGAAAATCTCGGCCAATTCTATGAAGAACTTTATTGATCCTTGGCGGAGATCCCTGAACCATCCTTGTGCGAGCCCTACCAGGGTGGTCGGGAAGACTTTGCACCAGATGGCGTCATCCACGTCGTACATGCCCATGTGGCTCTCGAATGCCGCCAAGTGGTCTTCTGGGTTTGTCGTCCCGTCAAACTTAATGGTCGGCATTTTGATTTTCGGGATGGGGTACTCCTGTACCTCAGGATGAAGTGGGGTTTTTGTAGGCCTGCCTACCATCCGTGACCTGCTTTCCCCAGACTGGTTACCGTGCATATCCCATTGTCTATGGATCGGTTTCCTTGTACTGGGGGAGCGGTGCCTTGGAGGCGGCCTGCTTGCTGCTTCGTCTTCTGTCTCAGGGGAGACTTGCCTGGGTCTCTTTCTCTGAGAATGGCAGAGGTTCTCAGCCTGGTGGTATCTAGATTCGAGCGGTTGCCCCCGGTTGAGCCTAGACTGCAGGCTTTGGGACAAACCCGGGGCTGTCTGCTCCTTGACCGCCGGTGTCAACCTGGAGAAAACCCCGCCTTGCTTTTCTCCCAGGCGTTTTGACATGGGCTCCCTTGGCCTCATTCGCTCCTGCAATTCCCGGGATAAACCTCTTTGTTCTCCAGACGCGGATTCTGTTGTGTGAATGGAGAATGCCTGCTGGACAGGTGGCTTTGGGTTGCCTGTTGTGATACGCCTTTGCACTTGCGCGTACACTTGGGTCGTCCTTCTTGCTTTCCTCTGAGCATTTCTGGCGGCGGTCCGCTTCGTGCCCCCAGCTCCATCCCTGCTTATTGAGGGTGGCTGCCTGGGGGCCGATGCGACCCTGCCTACCAGATCCCCAGGAGTGAACTCCTGGTTCAACATTGCAGAGAAGAAGGCGGCTGTCTGCGCCATCTGAGCTGGGGTCAGATTTAGAGTGTGGCCTGGGTGTGTCCCCAACTCAGGTGCTGCAGCAGCGCTCGGCACGCCTAGGAGATTGGTTCCCCCCACCCCCAGAATCGTGGCGGGAGGAATCCTCTCTGGCTGTGGCATGCCATACAGGGGGGTCACCGGTGGGACCGTCGGACCCACCCCTGTACTGGTGTCAACGATTTCTGGCATGATTAGTTTGATTGTTTTAGTTTTTTGTGGTTAGGAATGGTTGATTTTTTGTGGGTAACTCGTGAGCACAACCGTTTTCCTCCCCACAGACGGCGCCAAATTGTTCCGGTCAAGGAAACAATTAACCCGGCTCTGGATCCGGGTTGTGTAATCGGATTGTCGGTGAATAATTGAACGTCTGATTTCCTTAAACCTCTCCTTTGTCTCGCTCCCTTGATCGGACCTTCCCGGCGGAGTTGGCCTGCTCCCTGCACAATGAACGCACAGGGCCTCGGAGGTTGTCCGAGGGAACCCTCTCCGATGCCTAAGTTAGTCCGTGAAATGCCTTGATGAACCTAGCTCGTGAGGGACTAGGTGGCGTTTTTAGGAGTGAGAGTCTAGAGAGAGAAAATCCCACCCCTCTCATGT
Source organism: Agrostemma githago (assembly GCA_958450325.1). Taxonomy (NCBI): domain Eukaryota; kingdom Viridiplantae; phylum Streptophyta; class Magnoliopsida; order Caryophyllales; family Caryophyllaceae; genus Agrostemma; species Agrostemma githago. The sequence goes on along the minus strand of OY288241.1, from coordinate 9,223,295 downwards.
GGGAAATGGGAAAGTATTTATACCTTCCCACAAGAGAGAGGAAAAGAGAAAGGAAAAGAGGGAAATGGGTGGATGATTGTGCGACACGTGGACTCACCTTGTCCACCCACTTCCCCTTACCTTAGGCAAAATGACGAATGGGTCCCCGGTTCTCCCTTGGTCCTGCTTGGGTGGGAGCGCCCTGGAAGCAGGCAGAGGGCTTAGTTGCCCTGCTTGACAGGCGGCAAGGTCATGCTAGGCAGCTAAATGATTAAGGCCACCTACTTGGAGGTTTCAATGACATTGCCGGGAGGTTTGCTGGGCAGGCCTCCTCTTATTCTTGGGTCAGGTACCCTGGGACCTGACTGGCGGGCGACCCGTGGCTGGCTACCGACCCCCATCAATATCTTTCTCCACAACCGGGCGAAATGTTATACAACCTACCAAGAGAGAAACCACGTTTTCTAGGTCTCTATTCTCGGTGTTCTTGATTCCATACGAATTTGGAGGGAAAATCGGAATACGTCAAAGTTCTTGCTTATGCGTGCTCCTCATTACACCTCATCCAAGCCAAGAACATGGTCTTTTCAACTAAAGGTCTCTGAATGACGACATCTATTGGATCATCGTTGTTGAAGACAATGCTTTGCTCATTTGGTAAGTGAAAACTCAACCTCTGTGTAGGTGGTGTTATGTAGTGAGTGTCGAAAGCATATATTCTCCAGACGGCTTCACATGCTGATATGTAACGACAATCATAGTATCTCTTAATTTCATCAATTATTTCAGGATTATCATCATTTCGACCACTATGGGATGACTGAAGTGTGACACGGTCATAACCCTTATTGATATACTTGAATAAGTACTTTATTGACCTTGATTGATTGCACCACTCGACATTTATGTGAGCCTGATATTTCGTCAAAAGCTTAGCATTATATGGCACGACAAATCCATTGTCGAGAGTGAGATCACATTTTTCAACCGTTATCCCATTATTTCTTCTTCTGTAAACTGGGTATCCCTCATCGTCAATGGTTGTAGTTTCATTGAATTGAATCTCTTTGGGAAATGCTTAGAGCATTTTCCCCCTTTCATGCACGGTGACCGTGGATTAGGTGTACCGCATGGACCATGCATCATAAATTCTTTAACTGCTTTGTGTAGCCTAGGATTCTCATTTTGATCGGGTATCTCAGCGGAAATTATTTGGTCTATGTCATCCGCATTAGATAATTTGTCTTCATGGTGCAAAAATAAGATGATATGAGCATGTGGAAGTCCGCGCTTCTGAAATTCTATTGTATTTACCACTGGAGTTAAAGAAATGATGCATAATTAGATTAATTGGACCAACATAATTTTTTTTTGTATGTGGAAAGAAATTGAATAAATAAATAACCTTACCAGCTCTTGTTCGTCCAAAAATACAACGCTCCTTCAAGTCTTTCATCAACTCATCAAGCTTGATTTTAAAAACGCGATCAAGAATATCTGACCTATCTTCGGTTTTAAGTCCCCTCTTCTTGATACATCTTGTTATTTCAGGCTACTTAGGATTACACGTGAAAGTGATGAACAAATCAGGATAACCTGTCCACTTACAAATCACCATAGTATCTTGGTAATTCTCCCGTAATAAACTGTATCCAGCACTGAATGATGATGGAACGATGATACGACACCACCGATTGAAGATGGAACAGTTTCACCCCTCGCTACGACATTAGATAGATTCTTGAAACTTTCGGATCTTAGGCTAGCTTGATTATTCCTTATATATGATAGACGTTGTGATTATTCAACCATGGTGTACCCATCAACACAAAATTGTTGGAATAACTTGCTTGCATTTAAGATAGATGAGCTTTTGTCACGTCTTTCTTGAATTCGGTAAGCAAAGAACTCCTTCATAGTTAGCTTGTTCCTCTTATTACATGTATTGGTGGCTCTGTGCTCAATGCGTAGCCAGAAGTCGTCCTCCCCATAAGGTAATAATAGAGGGTATTGCAAAGCTAAATACGATGGATGTAACTCGGAGATCTGTTGAAGTGTGCTGTTTTGTGTTTCAAGAATAATATCTCTCTGGTCAATTGTATCCCCAATGTCTCCAACTATTAAAGCGGCGACCTCGGAAGCAGTGGGAAGATTGTACACTCTGGCATCAGATTGTCGTTGTCCAATAAGTCGAAGCTTAACATCTTTAGTTACACTTGTACGAAATCGGTCTCTGGCCATCCTAAAAGCTTTTGCCAATGGATTGTGTTCATCAATTACCCTTTGCAAGATGGTGATCAACTCGTCATTAAACTGGTTTGAGCTTCTTGAACTAAATAATTTATAGTGAAGCAATTAGGTGTGTGCAAAATTAAAACGTACAAAGGTACTATAAAGTTTATCTCAATTGTTAATAAATATAGACAACATACCTCAAAGCATACTTTCGGTTAGTGATCTCATGCTTTGTGTCATATATATACAGTTGACAGAATTTAGGGCTAGCCGATTCAGGTGATATCAAACTGCCTATACGATGGAAGTACTGCCCACTTATTCTCAAACAATAAGGTCCTCGACCCTGAATAACAGATGTATCAATTCTGCCTCCTGTTGATGTGAATGAATACATATAATTATATGTCTGAATATTTTTGATAAAATGGTCGCTTAGGGGGTGCTGTCTGCTGAATAGATCCTTGAGTATTTGTGGTGGTTGTTTTAATATTGGAAGTTGCACCTTTCCTTTCATGCAACACAGTGAGAATTCTGGATTGTTCTTTCGATCCTTGCTCTTTCTTCATGCCACATTTTTGCCTTGCAATGTCCACACTCATGCGAGGGATCACTAATATCCCAATAGTCTATGCAAAAATTGAATTATGAAGTATTAATCTAAGACAAGTTGTAATGGTTGAATAAATACACGATAAATTGAATTATGAGTATTTGTGGTGGTTGTAAGACAAGTTGTAATCTATACAAATGAAATCATCATTCACAATAAACGCAATGTATAAGGTTGAATAAATACACGATACATCAAGAATCATATTTATATGCATGTTACATATTCGTTGAGTGTTATTGTTGAAACAACGATGGTCGCTTCATCATGGGATGCAACTAATAGTGTCTGAAAATTATTATGATGATGCACTTGTGTATAACATATCTACACTGTTGGTGAGCAGGTAATAGCAAGTATGGTGCACAAAGGTATGACAATGCGATGTTATGGTAATCCCATGTACTCACCTAGACACCATTTGAAACAAACTTGAAAATAGAATCACAAGTGGATATTGTAATAATTAATCTTACCATTGGCACTGGATAATTGAGACGTCATACTCGCGCCGCTCGTACAAATATTCTGATTCTGGTAGACGTTTGTGTTGAATTGAACTTGTCTAACTGCATTGCAAGAACACTCAGATTCAATGTTTACTTTCGGATGTACCAACGTCATGAATAGGTAAATAGCGTATACCATTGCTGATAATGACACTATTTGTGTCGGAGTCGCACTTATATCCCGAGATGCATCTTCAGTTACGTGTGTTCTTTTTGCGGATAAGAGCACTTCACTATATTGCCTAGCATTGATTGTGTTTGTTTGATGCATTGGTGGTTACATGACAGTTATGTATATAGAGATAATATTGTTAATTTTAAAGAATGGGATCTTAAATGATACAATTTGCTTACTAATTTAAATATACTAGTTTTACCACCCGTGAAAATTCTCGGGTCGGTTTTATAGTCTTATCTATCTATAAATAAAGTTTAAAGGGTTGTTTATGCATTTAATTTTTTGCCACATGTCGGCCATTAAATGCTTGAGCAACCTTTTATTATTATTATTATTATTATTTATACTTTCTTTCCTTTTGTCAATTTAGTCTTACTGAATTTTTCCCTCATATATGTATGTGTCACCAAATTTTGCCTTTACACAGTGACAAATTTTGTCTTCTTAAAAGATTTCCCGTACTATTTTAAAAATATTCTCCTCAGTTGTATACTTGCTCTTTGTTGATTCTAATTTTAGTCCTATTTTTTTCGTGCATTTGTTGTTGTTTACTGAACTTATGTGAAGCCACTAATCAAATCTGGAATTCCTCGCTTTTCAGGTATAATAATTTTATTTTAATTGATTATTTATATAGATATATTTTAAGTTAACTTAAATATAATGGCTTTGGTGTTCATGAGAGTGTACTTTAATATATATTCAAACTTGAAGAAATTTACAAAATATAATTAGGAAGAAGTTACAACTGTTTTTGTTTTTCAGTTTCTTGCATTCGGCGCTGATTTATTCTTATTGCATTTTGTTTTGTTGCTTATTATTTATATAGATATATTTGAAGTTAACTTTAAATATAATGAATTTGGTGTTCATAAGAGTGTATTTTTATTTATATTCAAACTTGAAGAAATTTACATAATATGATTAAGAAGGGGTTGCAACTGTTTTTGTTTTTCAGTTTCTTGCATTCAGCTCTGATTTTTCAATTTAGTATTGCTGATTTTTCCCCTCATATATATGTATCACCAAGTTTCGCCTTTACACAATGGCAAATTTTGTCTTATTAAAAAATTTCCCATTCTATTTTAAAAGTATTCTCCTCAGTTGTATACTTGCTCTTTGTTGATTCTAATTTTAGTCCTAATTTTTTTTTCGTGCATTTGTTGTTGTTTACTGAGCTTATTTGAAGCCACTAATCAAGTCTGAAATTCTTCGCTTTTCAGGTATAATAATTTTATTTTAATTGATTATTTATATAAATATATTTCATGTTAACTTTAAATATAATGGATTTGGTGTTCATGAGAGTGTACTTTTATATATATTCAAACTTGAAGAAATTTACAAAAGATAATTAAGAAGAAGTTACAAGTGGTTTTGTTTTTCAGTTTCTTGCATTCGGCTCTGATTTATTATTATTGCATTTTGTTTTGTTGCTTATATATGTATTGTTTTTTCATGATTATAGATAGATGCGTTTCCGTTCTGTTTTTAAAATAATCTCTTCAGTTGTACAATTGTTCTTCCTTGATTCTAATTTTAGTGCTGATTTAAGCTTTTTGCATTTGTTTTTGTGTAGTAAAATCATGCGAAGCCAATAATCAAGTCTGCAATTTTTCATTTCTCAGGTATAATTATTTTATTCTAATTGATTATTTATATAAGCGAAAATTACACATTACAACCTTATAAAAATCAGTTTTTTGTAATTACAACCTTAAAAAAATTTTCTTTTCAATTACTACCTAATGAAGCACTTTTCATTTGCAATTGCTACCTTTAATGAACTCCGGTGGATTAGTGATCTATTTTCCGTTAGCGAAGTTGTTAAATGACGAAAATACCCTTGATGTTAAAATTTCTTTTTACTCCTGTGGACATGACATAGGTCCACCCCGACGCGGCGAAGCGCGGGTTTTGGGGAGGCGATAGAATTTCCATATGAGATGGATCGAATTGAATTTTAAATCGAAGTAGGAGTCGCCACCGAATTTTATGGTTATTCGGAACCATTCGAACCCACTCTATGTCGTAGTGGGCCATACTTAAAGCCTGGCCCATTTCCGATGTCAGAGTTTATTGGGTTCGTCCCTTAGCATATCGATACCGATGCCGACTGGGCGGTTAATCGTATATTGAATGACTCTCGTTGCCAATGGTTTCGGACATCCGGAAACCACGGTTCTGAGTAAGGGGTGAGGGTACGTGTTGGGAAGTTCAGCGAGAACACCCAACCCCGCCCGCACTTAGCGGCCTTTACTAAGATATCGTTCGGTTTTGTGTACGCGCGTTAGTTCGACGATGAAATGATATGCAGAGATTATTTTCCTAAGACATGTGAGGAAAAATAAATGGGTTGCTAAGTCGTTTAATGCATGTTAAACTAATAACGTCAAAGTTATTTTAGCATGTGAGTTCGTTTTAGTCTAATAAAACGATAAAAAGAAAATATGAGAATAAATCGCTACAAACACAAGAAAACGGGTTAGTAACGATTGAAATAATAATATATGAAAGAAATATGAAATCGAGAAAATAAGAATCAATCGAAATCTGAAAAATATAGTTTAAAACGTTGTTTTGTATAAAAAACGATGTTCGAGAAAGAATAAAAAAAACGAAAAAGACGCGTGTGGGCCGAGAGCCGCGCGACTCGCCCGAGACTCATGCGGGTCGCGTGGCGGCCTGATTTCGACAACGGTTTTCAGAAAATTTTGATTAAATCGCGTACGAATATCGCATAACTCGTATTCGACTTAATATCTCGATATTCGTTATATTCGATAGTTGATTATCAAATATTTAGAATAGTTTTGGAAAAGATGTAAATTTAGAAATCGTTTCGTAAAATAATAAAAATAAACGAACGAAAAACTAAGAAAATAGAACCGGATCACAGACTCGTGCGCGAGTCGCCTGGACCGGGCGCGACTCGCGTACGGGTCTGTCCACTTTTTATTTTTTGTTCGAAAATCGTTAATTAAACCGCATACAAATATGGATTAATTTATACTCGGTTTATATTTTCGATATTCGTCGTATTCGATATTCGATTATGAAATCGATATCGAATATTCGGAATGACTTTAGAAAAGGTTTTGAAAAAGTTTGTTTTTGAATGAAAAGTTTAAAAAAAGATTTTTGAACGAAAAGGTTTGAAAAAAAGAATTTTGAATAAAAAAAATGTAACGAAATTGTCGAAATCTTAATGTAATTCTTGTTGATACGATATTCGATTATATAGAACCGATATCATATTTTAAGAATATTCGATATATGAAAATAGTTTTTTCAGTAGTATCGATATTAGAAAAATAAAAAAAAAGAAAACCGACGAGAGACCCATAAAAACGAGAAGAAGAGAAGAGAAAAGAGAAGAGTCGGGTTTGATTTACACCCTCAACCTACATGCTTTGTTTTCTCGGGATAAGGCTCGTCGGGAAGTGGCTTAGACTTAGGAGCGTCGAGATGATGAGGATGAGTTAAGGTGTACCAGTTTAGATGGGTTTGGGACGTCGGGTTTGGCCGGCTTCGTCGAGGTTTCGAGGCTTCGAAAGTGTCGGGATTTGCTAACTATCGGGTTGTATGTAAACCGGGTGATGGGTGTGTAAAAACCGTGTATATTGGCTGGAAAATCGTTGTAATTGATGTCTGTAATTGGTGTTTATTGTGTTGGACGAGAGGTCCTATTTATAGGGAGTTTCCGACCTTGGTTTAGGAGAGTTTGAATACCGCTTAGGATAGGAAACGTAGGAATTTGAGGGAAATAAGAATTCCGCTTTCTTGGCCAAGAAGAAAGAGGAAAACCGGCTGGTTTGAGGGTGTATTGGCCGGGTGTTTTACACTTGGTCAATGTCTGAATCGGTCTCCGGATAGAATTCCTACTTGAGATCGAATTCTACCTTAAACGGAATTGTTTATTATTTTGTATAGCTGATTTTTGTAGTATCTGAATTCAATCCGGATTGGTGGGGGTGACACGGCAGATTTTATGCCTCGGGAAAAATCTTTGACCGGGTTTTGACTCGGTCGCTAAAAGACGGTTTTACCCTTGGTGTCGGTTTCGACCCAAATTAGTGTTATTTGACTCGAAACGACCCACTGGGCCTGGATTTGAGGTTGGTTTTGTGAGATTTGTACTCCTTAAAATGTCTAAACCAAAGGTCCATAATAACAAGCCCATATCCGAGTCCGTCAAAGCACGTTTACGTCCTATCATCATCGGGTGTTTGGCGGGAACTACTATAGACACCTGGCGGTCAAAATGTGGGTGTCTACAGAGCCCCCACTCTGACTGAGGCTTGGACAAGGCAAAAGTCAGAGTAGCTACCAGGTTAATCAAGGATTAAAACCTGGCAGACTTCCGATCGGGTCGTTTAGGGTCCATTAGACCTGCGTGAAGGGCTCGCCAGCCATAGAATAGAAATCATACCTGAGTTGATGTTTATAATGTCGCGGGAGCTTGCCTAGGAAGCTATGGGTATACCTGTTTGCAGATATATCCTGTCTTAGAATTGCGCGGGAGCTTGCCTTGGAAGCTATGGGTATATCCGTTTGCAGATATATCCCGAAAGAAGTTGCCTGAGCTTTTCCACTGGGGAACTTAGAATTTTCTGGGAGTCTTGGGTGTACCTGTCTGTTGATACATAACAAACTGCATGTAACATTTAGGTGAAACACTGACTCATGCTGGGGAAGAAATGATGATTTTTCGAAAAATTTTGAAAAGAAAAATGCTGAATTTTTGGAAGGTTTGGAAATAAGGATTCTTGGGATGACTTTGATTCCTAATTGGATTCTGACACGGATTCCTGGAATTTCCTGGTTAGGCCTATATGCTTAGATGAAGTGGGAGATATACCGACAAACTCGACTCTGGACGTGACCGGACGAGTCGGCAGACACGACTGGACTCCCTAAGGGTTGGACCGTGACTCGGTAGGGGATGAGCCACCTAAGATGACAAGACTCTTAAGTTGCGCTATTCCGTAGCCTAGGCGAGTGGCAACATGGTTGAATCCTCAGAGTGAGGTTGTTTCCGTACGACAGGGCTTTGTGGTAGCAATGCCGTAGACTGGTGTTCTTTTGAATTTTTGATTTTTAGGACATTTCCAAAGTGGGTATTGCTCCGAATCCTGACAGATTCTCGTCTTTGACTAAACCGAGTACTAGGACACACTATAGAAAGGTGGCTAGATTTTGGAAAGTATTTGGATTATGTGAGTGGATGGAGAACTTCTGCCTACGAGAAGCCCCCAGAATGACAAAGCTAGCTGTTGAGAACATGACAGTGTCGTGACCGGAATGATGGTGCTTTTTGAATGTGTGTCAATGTGGGTGGTTGTGCCTCTGTTGAAAGGCTGCCTACGTATTCACGTGTAGTGAAATCAAACCAAGCCGTAGTTCAGTGGATTGAAAGATATATAATGGTGCCTAGTTTACTAGGGCTTTGTGTGTAACTAGCCACAGCGATGGTGTAGGCTAGGTGCATTCCCAGTGATGTCTTGATCAAAGGGCTAGAATAGTTAGGATGTTGATCCTGTGACTGTGAGCGTTCTCCGGGGTAGCCCCTAGAAGTGGTGTGAACTTATTTGGGCATGTTCTATGCCGACTGCAAGTTGAGTTCCCGTGTTTGGGGCTGGTAACTGGTTTGAATGAGAAGAATTGGGATGGGATTTTAACGAGTTCTGCTCTCGGGGATTTTAATGAGTTCTGCTCTCGGGGATTTGATGAGTTTTGCTCTCGGGGATTTTAACGAGTTTTGCTCTCGGGGATTTGATGAGTTTTGCTCTCGGGGGGATTTGACGAGTTTTGCTCTCGGGGATTTGATGAGTTTTGCTCTCGGAGATTTTAACGAGTTTTGCTCTCGGATTTGCATATGGTGATTGTGAATTCTGTTATGTAAAGGGGAAGTCGAGTAGAATGGCTCGAGCTTCGATTGGGCAGGTTTGATAATGCGGGATCTGATTTCCATGTCTGGCCCTAAAGGTTAGGGTGTATCCTATGGAGCTTGAATCCTCAAAATTCTGGGTTGTCTCTAGCCTAGGTCTCGAGAAGGTCTTGAGGGTTGTAATGTGGGAAGGCTAGATGTGGTGTTAGCTGACCAACTTGACTGTCTCTCCCCTATTGGATGGTATGGGTATTGATAATTTTTGAATTGACCATTTCACGGTCATGGGTTTTTGAATTCTTTGGGTTGACCTCTTAGCCCCGGTCATGGGATTCTTCATTTGAGTTGACCGTGTCTGGTCGAGAGATGTTGATAATTCTTTTTTGATCATGGCCAGCTTTTTTTGTTTTGGCCTTTTGCTTTTTTTTCTTGGACTTTTGATTTTTTTGTCCAGCTTTTTTTTTGTCGGTCAGACTAACACCTAAGGTAGGGTTTGGTTAGTCTTATTGGAAGGGTGTTTATTGTGGGAAGTGGGCTTGCCTCCCGTCTTGAACCCAAACTAGAAGACTACCCAGATTTGTCATAGGATTCGATATGCTCCTGCTACGGGTAGTTATGTGGCTCTCTATACCGGACATGGAATAGGTAAAAGGAAAACACGGGCTCGGTTTCCTGCAGTCATTATAGATGTGCCTATAATAGTCACGTGCGTGTGCTCACAGTGTATGATGGTGTTCATCATGTTCTCGGAAACACATAAGGAAAGTATGTATGAGAAATAGAAAAGCTGATTTTATTGAATTTTTGAAAATAGGACAGAATACAAATGACTCTGACGCTGATTTGGAAATGAGGATGTAGGGTATCCTAGACTCGAACTCAGACTTAGACTCGAATCAAATCCGGACTCGGATGCTCGGTTGGTTGTTTTTTTTTTTTTTTGGTAAGGTCTTTGATTGGAGAGAACGACGGGTGTCACGACTCGCCTAAACTCGGCTTTGCGCAAGTGCAAGAGAGGGAGTCAAACTAGACATGGCCCGGGGTGACGGGTCGACAAAGACTCTTGGACCGGGATACTCGAACGTTGATCTAGACGAGGTAACGACCCTGGCTTGGACTCGACCATGAGACTCGGACGGGGTATGAGGGCGAGTCCGAAAATGAGACAACCGTGTTTGACCGCGTCGCGTGCTCGGACCAACCGTGGTGACCTAACCCTTGATGACTCGAGTATATGTAGCATAGGTACGACTCGAAGAAGGCATCATAAGGACGCCAGTGTATGATGAACGTGGGGTGCCCTTAGAATGACCGTGGTTGACTGCTCGGTGGGGGATAGCCCCCGAGTGAGGCTAAAGAATCTGATAGGACTCAGATGGTGTGACACCTAAGTGACTCGGAAGTGGGATACGTGAGACAACACGTACGTGTAAGACAAGACCCTTAGAGCAACCGTGATTGATCGCTCTACTGAAGGGTAGCCCCCGAGTGGGACTGAAGACTTTGTTAAGACTCGAGTGTCGGACGAGTGACCCTTAGATGTAAGGATCATGAACCTTTTGTTATAAGGCTATGCCTTGTAAAAGGTTGACTCGGAAAAGACACCTAGACGGGTGACTCGTGGACGGTGGGCTTTCCTTAGGATTCGGCAAAGTGGGCCTAGTCCCGTTCGAAGGAAGGTCTACGTGAGAATTCCCCAAACTTTGGACTCGAGTGTGTAAACGGGCTTTCCTTTGTAGGAGTTAGTCCTACGAAGGTGGGCCGTGCCTTGACAAGTAAGGCGGACTGGGATGGGGTGGAAACTCGTGATATAAGATCGACGGAGTTTCGACGCTATAGACTCTTACAACCTATGACAAGACCCGACACTGCTAAATACGGGAAGTCCTAAGAAGAAGAGGGTTTTGAAAAGGGAATTTGGATTTGAAAACCGAGCAAAGGTCGGATTGGAAGACCCGATTTTTTTGAAAACTGAGAAAAAAGGGTTATCGGGCCGAGATTTCGGGCTTTTTTTTTGAAAGGTTTGGACAGCATACCGGCTAAAAATAGGCTATTTTGAGTCAAAATCATAAGTCCTAAATTCGGCAGCTTTCCGGGTTTTGAAAAAAGTAGATGAGTTTGAAAAGATGCGAATTTTTGAAAAATGACGGTTTTTTTGAAAAGACCAAAGGAGATCAAGTAGCATGTAGTCATAGAATCAGTATAACGATGCCATGTATGCTCTTAGTCTAAGTCTCGGTCGGTCTAATAGGGTCTATACCAACAACGATGGCTTTCTCGTACTGAGGACGGACTCCCTAAGCCGAGTTGGTCTTAGGACATGCCGCAAAACCTAAACGAGTTCCGCCATTGAAGTCTTTAGTGCATCCAAGTGGGAATGCACCGTGGTATAGTGGGACGTCGGTCACAAGTAACCGGCCCGGGATAGAACGGGGTTATGCATGAACCATTGAACTAAAACGTGTACATTACTAATCGAACGATTTCTTTTCGAGTCTCACCCTGAGGATGCCGATGGTAAGTGACACATCAGTGGATCCCCAGCGGAGTCGCCAAATTGTGGACATGACATAGGTCCACCCCGACGCGGCGAAGCGCGGGTTTTGGGGAGGCGATAGAATTTCCATATGAGATGGATCGAATTGAATTTTAAATCGAAGTAGGAGTCGCCACCGAATTTTATGGTTATTCGGAACCATTCGAACCCACTCTATGTCGTAGTGGGCCATACTTAAAGCCTGGCCCATTTCCGATGTCAGAGTTTATTGGGTTCGTCCCTTAGCATATCGATACCGATGCCGACTGGGCGGTTAATCGTATATTGAATGACTCTCGTTGCCAATGGTTTCGGACATCCGGAAACCACGGTTCTGAGTAAGGGGTGAGGGTACGTGTTGGGAAGTTCAGCGAGAACACCCAACCCCGCCCGCACTTAGCGGCCTTTACTAAGATATCGTTCGGTTTTGTATACGCGCGTTAGTTCGACGATGAAATGATATGCAGAGATTATTTTCCTAAGACATGTGAGGAAAAATAAATGGGTTGCTAAGTCGTTTAATGCATGTTAAACTAATAACGTCAAAGTTATTTTAGCATGTGAGTTCGTTTTAGTCTAATAAAACGATAAAAAGAAAATATGAGAATAAATCGCTACAAACACGAGAAAACGGGTTAGTAACGATTGAAATAATAATATATGAAAGAAATATGAAATCGAGAAAATAAGAATCAATCGAAATCTGAAAAATATAGTTTAAAACGTTGTTTTGTATAAAAAACGATGTTCGAGAAAGAATAAAATAAACGAAAAAGACGCGTGTGGGCCGAGAGCCGCGCGACTCGCCCGAGACTCATGCGGGTCGCGTGGCGGCCTGATTTCGACAACGGTTTTCGGAAAATTTTGATTAAATCGCGTACCAATATCGCATAACTCGTATTCGACTTAATATCTCGATATTCGTTATATTCGATAGTTGATTATCAAATATTTAGAATAGTTTTGGAAAAGATGTAAATTTAGAAATCGTTTCGTAAAATAATAAAAATAAACGAACGAAAAACTAAGAAAATAGAACCGGATCACAGACTCGTGCGCGAGTCGCCTGGACCGGGCGCGACTCGCGTACGGGTCTGTCCACTTTTTATTTTTTGTTCGAAAATCGTTAATTAAACCGCATACAAATATGGATTAATTTATACTCGGTTTATATTTTCGATATTCGTCGTATTCGATATTCGATTATGAAATCGATATCGAATATTCGGAATGACTTTAGAAAAGGTTTTGAAAAAGTTTGTTTTTGAATGAAAAGTTTAAAAAAAGATTTTTGAACGAAAAGGTTTGAAAAAAAGAATTTTGAATAAAAAAAATGTAACGAAATTGTCGAAATCTTAATGTAATTCTTGTTGATACGATATTCGATTATATAGAACCGATATCATATTTTAAGAATATTCGATATATGAAAATAGTTTTTTCAGTAGTATCGATATTAGAAAAATAAAAAAAAAAGAAAACCGACGAGAGACCCATAAAAACGAGAAGAAGAGAAGAGAAAAGAGAAGAGTCGGGTTTGATTTACACCCTCAACCTACATGCTTTGTTTTCTCGGGATAAGGCTCGTCGGGAAGTGGCTTAGACTTAGGAGCGTCGAGATGATGAGGATGAGTTAAGGTGTACCAGTTTAGATGGGTTTGGGACGCCGGGTTTGGCCGGCTTCGTCGAGGTTTCGAGGCTTCGAAAGTGTCGGGATTTGCTAACTATCGGGTTGTATGTAAACCGGGTGATGGGTGTGTAAAAACCGTGTATATTGGCTGGAAAATCGTTGTAATTGATGTCTGTAATTGGTGTTTATTGTGTTGGACGAGAGGTCCTATTTATAGGGAGTTTCCGACCTTGGTTTAGGAGAGTTTGAATACCGCTTAGGATAGGAAACGTAGGAATTTGAGGGAAAAGAATTCCGCTTTCTTGGCCAAGAAGAAAGAGGAAAACCGGCTGGTTTGAGGGTGTATTGGCCGGGTGTTTTACACTTGGTCAATGTCTGAATCGGTCTCCGGATAGAATTCCTACTTGAGATCGAATTCTACCTTAAACGGAATTGTTTATTATTTTGTATGGCTGATTTTTGTAGTATCTGAATTCAATCCGGATTGGTGGGGGTGACACGGCAGATTTTATGCCTCGGGAAAAATCTTTGACCGGGTTTTGACTCGGTCGCTAAAAGACGGTTTTACCCTTGGTGTCGGTTTCGACCCAAATTAGTGTTATTTGACTCGAAACGACCCACTGGGCCTGGATTTGAGGTTGGTTTTGTGAGATTTGTACTCCTTAAAATGTCTAAACCAAAGGTCCATAATAACAAGCCCATATCCGAGTCCGTCAAAGCACGTTTACGTCCTATCATCATCGGGTGTTTGGCGGGAACTACTATAGACACCTGGCGGTCAAAATGTGGGTGTCTACAACTCCTTTAACCCCTTTTACTCACCTCCTACACTACTCAATCCGTACCTTCCTCTTCAATCATCATCCACTAAACCCTAATTAATTTTCCAATTGAATCCAAAATCCATACCAAATTCTGGCGCAATTGAAGGGAACGACATATCTGCAAGCAAGTGGCCCCAAATCCTGTGTTAATTTAGGGTTTTTTCGTTAGTTTAGGGGTTTTTCGTTAATTTAGGGTTTTGAATCGACTCTTCACACTAAACCCAGATTTGCATTTAATTTTAGTCTTTCTAATATGAATTAAGTATAGTTATAGTGTTATTGTAGTTCATTAGCATGTTGAGAGCCAAATGTGGTTGTCGATTAGATAATTTCAATTTTTAGGGTTTCTCCAATTTGTTGTTGATTTTGTTTCGCCTAATGTGTGCTATGTTGCTTTTGCTATTCAATTTTTTTGTAGATATGGATATTCAACCATTCACCGTTAACTTGCAACATTTAGACGAATAATAAAAGGAATTAGGGATAAACCCTAAATTTTCACAAGCCCTAATTTCTAGGTTAACAGAAATTTTGCAAAGTACAGAATCGTGAATTAGGGTTACATATCTTGTTCGTACACAACAATAAACTACAGGCACTAATGGCGGCGAAAATAAAGAGAGGATGAAGAAATTGAAGACTGCAAAAATTGAATTGAAGAGTGAAGCAATTGAAGAGCAATATAATTTTTAAGAGGTGTTGTAAGAGAGATAAAGGTTGGGGAAAGAGTATACAGAGTCAAGGGCAAAATGGTCACAAAATTAGACGTAATCTAATTTCGGACAAAAATTAGCTTACTAACCCACCGGAGTTCATTAAAGGTAGCAATTGTAAATGAAAAGTGCTTTATTAGGTAGTAATTGAAAAGAAAAATTTTATAAGGTTGTAATTACAAAAAACTGATTTTTATAAGGTTGTAATGTGTAATTTTCGCTTTATATAAATATATTTCAAGTTCACTTTAAATATCGCGGATATTGGGTACATAAGAGTGTGCTCTTATTTATATTCAAGCTTGAAGAAATTTACAAAATATGATTAAGAAGCTGTTTGTTCTTTTACAATTTCTTGCATTTGGCTCTAATTTACTCTTATTGCATTTTGTTTGTTGCTTACATATATGTATTGTTTTTTCATAATTTTAGAGTTGTTATAAAGTTTTTGCTTTATTATTAAACTTATATATACATAGACAAAATATTAGATAAAATTTTTAGAAAGATTGTGATTAAAATAATGTACGTGATAATAAATGTACTAACAAAATGAATCATCTTTGCTGGAAAGTATAAAAATAAAATAAAATAATGGAGTAAGTTAAATCAAATGAAATTTTCATTCTTTATCAATGAATATTAATTTTCTACTCATTATTATAACAAATAATAATTAAACAAGGGTAAATGAAAAGGTTTTCGTCAATTACTAATGTAATTAATTACATTTAATAAAAAAACTTAATTTCACATATAATAATACAACAAATTATTAAATAAAAGTTTTAGAAAAGATTGTGATTTTTGAAAATGTAGGTCGTAATAAATTTATTAGTGAAAACAATTTGCATTGATTTTTACATTCACAAATGAAAATTCTTATTGCTATTTAAGGTAGTATTAGATTGTGATTAAAATAACGTACGTGATAATAAATGTACTAACAAAATGAATCATCTTTGTTGAAAAGTATAAAAATAAAATAAAATAATGGAGTAAGTTAAATCAAATGAAATTGCCAATGTTTATCAATGAATATTAATTTTCTACTCATTATTGTAGGGTTACAACCCTTAAACCCAAGGACCTGTTACGAGTATTAACCGAAAAGACAAAAGTAGAGGGATAACAATTATACCTTATTTGCAGCGGAACAACGTATTAATAAGAAGTATAATAAACCCAGAAATATATATAATCTTCACGGATAGAATAAATAATCTTCACGGACAGAATAAATAATCTTCCACGGACAGAATAAATAATTCCCACGGACAGAATAAAGCACCCCAAACGTGATGCCTCCTTTGGTATCCACACGGGTACGGAACTGCGACATATATGCTAGTATAAAGGTATGTGAGACTATCTCACAACTTCTCTCTATATCTCTCTTATAACTCTTTATAAGACGAATATATTATGAGTCAATACTCTTAATTCCATATATTGGTTCATCATATGAACCTCTTTATATAGGAGATGAGAAGGTAGAATTAGGTTATTTCTATAACTCTAATTACCATAATTAGATTATTAGTATAACACTAATTACCATAACCCGACAACGAAGCTGGGTCCGTATTACTACTGACCCGATATATTTAATATATCGATATATATTAATAATATCCCATACACATTGTGTGTGACCCAATGGGCCCACTTAAGACTACCAGACATATAACTCATTTATATGTCAACCCGACATCGACTTCTAGCAAGGCATATCGGATACATAGACTTAAGCGGGTTAATTCGTAGGACAGTGGACATAACTCCTTCAGTCTCCCACTTGTACATGTCCTCTCAAGAACGGCGTTAAGTCTCTTTGCTACTATTGTCTCCAATTGAGAATGAGGTAAGAAAAAGTGTCATCCTCACATATCTCAATCTTTTACTCAAATCTTTGAGTTGACTTGTTGAAAGAGCAGATAGATGACAATCATCCTAACTGAGCGCGGCCACGCATTTGTACAAGTCACACTCTTCGAGTGGTCAAGAAACAATAAATTTCTTTCAATAAACAAAGAGCAAATCCCCTCTTGTCTAACCACATCCTATCACATGATCCATGCATGCCCAATAACCATCCATAGCCCCCTTTCACAGCTGACGAGGAATACTATCAAAGCATACACATCACATGTACAAAATAGTCAAAGACTCAGGTCTAAAGACCGTACAAGTTCATAACTTGCAAAGAACTTTACTGACACTAAGCGAAATCTTAGTAAAATCCTTTTCGGCGGGTCTGTCTAATGCATGTTCTTAACATACACCCATGTGCCTGATTTAGTATCTCAATACCTATGACTCAAGGAATTTAGTCATCAATCAACTCACACACTAGTCATTTAAGAGTATTCAAATGTCCCAGCATAATACCCTGACTAGAGACAAAATAATTACATTATCAAAATAGAGTTCCAAGACTAAGTCACGTACTTAGTGATCTATTTCATCAATGTAAATTATTTAGGGACAAAACTCAGTTACATTAACCAAATGACAATATGTCATACATATATCAATTATCGAAATAACTCCCACTAAACCAAACACCTCTAAAAGTACTAAGACCACTCGCTCATGCGTCTTATACAAATCATAACGATATGATCTTTATGTAGAGGAGGTCTCGTGACATACAACATTTGTATCGGTTATTTACAAGCATATGATCAATCTACCTTCTCTCGATTAAGGCAAACTGTTAGTTTCATAAGCAACAAATTGCTTCATAAACTTTAAAGTTGAGTGTGTGCTTGATTCGTAATCAAACGTCTATTTGCTTCAAAAGCAATAGAACACTAACTTTAGTTATAATATTAGTCATAAAGTTATTCTTTGGAACCGTTCCAACACACAACTTCTTATCCAAAACAAAATATACTGAGATTACAATCTCATATCATCTTTGTCTATTTGGAAATATGAATCGTTATAACTTATTTATAACAATTCTTATCACATCGCGCATCTCTTAAATAATTCCTCTTTTGCTTCTTAAGCGTAAAGGAACAATTCTTAGATAGCATTGTAGTGACACTCACCAGATTAGTATCTACTCGTCACACGAGCACACAATGAACAACTTTCTTGCCAAGTCTCAAGGACTAAAGCAACCAAATGTCATTTAGTTAGAGAAGTATGTCACTTACATACCAAATCATAACGATAAATGCACTCCCACTAGCCTCTTGTACACATTGTCTTTCTTCGTCTCAAAGGAAAATAAACATCTTTGAATTACCACATTGAGAACAAAGATACTACTCCATAATACTTGCTCCAATCAAATTGGATCATTCACATTTGTCTAGCAATTTTGATAACATGAAATTCATACGATAAGTCGCACACACATCATATTGCATCTCTTTCAAGAAATGTATTTCACACATATGTGTCCAAAACTCATCAAATGAGTGATGACAATCAAAATGCTAAATCGTTCCTAATAGACTCAAGCATAGTGTTGTAAAAAGGGTTTTTCCATAGTCATTACTATGAGATCAATCCTTAACTACCAACTATGCTTCACAGATACTCTTATATCAATCCATATGATCTTTATATTGAAGACTATTCTTCACTATAAGACTCATTTAACCAAAGTCTATACTTGTAGTTATGGTATATGAAATCCATTAGATTTTATGTGACTATTGGAGTCTTTGCCCATTATTCTTTCATCATAGGTCAAACCTATGTTGGGTAATATTTTACAGCTAAGATGATCATGACTTTTCATGGATGCATCAATATTTTCTTCAACAGTTGTAGAGAATTACTGTTAATCCTGAACAATTCAAGGTCGATTCTACTCCCACTGTTTCTATTAGAAATCACATTTCTTTGAAAGAAACGTATCACTCCATGCAACAAAACAGTTTTTTTCTTTGGACGGTTTGTAGAATTAACATAATATCCCTGAATAAAACACATGCCATAATTGAGTCTAAGTTCTAGAAAACAATTTTCTTTAAACTTGACTTGATAATTAAGAAAAGACTTTTAAGAACATTTTCAATCCATATCTCATATGGTGTCTATTCTTCGACTTACATGGACAATCTCATCAACATTTGTACAAAGACTTTTATAGTGCATAACTTTCTAAAGCATCAATAAAATCTGCATAACTCATCATAGATCAAATCATATCAAATATGGTTCGATGTAGTTTGAAACACTTTTCACTACTTCTAAGATGATCACAATCTTTTAGTTCAATTCCTCCCTGTTTCAATCATATCGAACGACTCGTATCAACTTATCAAGTTGATCTCGTACCTTTATCTGAATTTCCTTGAACAATTCAAAGCATTCAGTTTCAAAATTCTTCAAATGAACAAAACCATACATGTTACCCATTTTTGCAACACCACTAATTAAACTCACATGTATCTGTATATGTGTGATCCAACAAGTCTAAGTACCCTCCCATTACAAATAATAGGAGTCACTTTTAATGTCATTTATCCATCTTAACAAGATCCATTTACCTCAATTGATCCTTATCAATAAGAATTATAATTTCATCATTATGAAACTATTCTTATGTTTCTTGTCTCATGGATTATGGACAATGCCATAATAGGTAAAACTTGAGTCGAGGGACTTGAACCTTTTGGTCGTTATGTTACAAATAAAAGTATTCACTACTAGGAATGTAGAGCTCAACAATCATGTTTAGCCTTATTGTACTTCATATTCTTGCAAGGTATAGAGCAACAATTGTTCTACTTTTATTAAAACTTTTCATGCCCATACATGAAACAAAATCAATATTCTTGCTTATGACTAGTACAAGAATAACAATTATTCAATTCCAGTATTTAGCTTTATGGTAAAAATTAAGTGATTTTCCTTTTATATATGAAACAACGTTTGTCCATTTCAATCATAAAACATTTCACTTATATATACCATTATTCCACTCTCTTTGAGCCATCACATCCACAATGTAATAGTTACATTTTAGTATCTTATACCAAAACAGCGGAATGAAAGTAACTATTACTTCAGTAACATACACACCTGAAGTCATACTTCAATTGATTTGCAGAATTTCTAGACACTTCTAGAAAGCTATCTACCAATGCAATGTCATATATTTGTCATTACATTAATGACTAATAAAATGTACCTAATTTAAATTTGGTAACAAGTTTGGGTATGATAACAATTATCCTTCCCTTACTTTAACCAACATCTTAGATTCATTAATCATTATCTCAAGCAATTTTCTTAATGAACTCATAGAACATTAGTATTATTTGCCTTCTTGATACAATGCTCAATCGTCTTTTAACATCTCATGCTAAAAGGTGAGAAACCTCATTAAGTCACCTGTTTTATTCATAATAAAATGACCTAAACTTAGGACTAATTGAAACGATTTCAATTCCTAATTCTTTAGAAAGAAGCATCCAAATATTCTGATTATCAAGATAATCACGTCATCGTATGACATGGAATAGTTAGATCGTCTTCAACATTTTCTCACTTAATGGGAACGGTTCCCTTTATCGAAACAATTGATTTTGGTACTTATAATCATCTTCATGACTCTAATTATACAGTCCATACTGTACATTAAACATTGGTAATAATCTGTCGGAATTATCCTTCACAAGGACAAAATCCGTATCTCTAATTTTGAGAACAATTCTCAAGATACCAATTGACAAGGTTGAACAATTCAAACTCATCTTTAATAAATGTGATAAAGGGACTAAATTACAACTACAATTATATGCTAAGTAAAATGATAATTAATATTAATAATCTTAAACAATTTTAAGATAAAATCATGAAAACTACCCTCAAGTTCGCATAATATTCCAAGATCCTAAACCTTTTGTCGCTCAAGTGAACTTGGGCTCACTGCTCAAGCTCCAAAGGTAAAGGTAGACAACAACATTGTCAATTACATCAATATGTAATTCTTGGTTCGTCGGAATTTAGTTATCATATGACACCAACTATTTGCCTCAAAGCCCAAGTCCGACTTGATAGCAATGTTAAGCAAACCAGACTGAACCTGTGGGTAACCGTTACCCACCTACTCAGTCCACACACATCAGCAAAGCACCGCTTAGGCAGTCACTTCAACCAATGATATGAAATTGTTGTAGTGGTCAATTCTGGAAAGGCAATACTTAATATTTGTGCGAGGGATTAAATGCATATGGGTCCTAAACATGCCACTAGGTCAACTTACAAGGCGACCTATTAGTTCTAAGCACACAAGTCACAAGTCTCAAACAATAAAATTATTATGCATCATATGACATAATAATTCAATTGTTACTAGTGATTTGTGCATAAAACAAGTTAAAAGATCTCATATTTTGATTCATAATCATATTACAATTCATAATTGTTATTTGGTTTGAACAATTTCATCAATATCTTTCATTTTTCCAACTACGAGAAACAATTTCCCACCCGGAAAAATTGAATGGATATACAAAACTCGATTCACAATCGATCTGCAACTTATAATTATCATATAGATGAACAATTCATCAAAATCAATTAGGACTCGAGAAACTATTTTCCCGACCCATTTATGATAACATGATAATTAAAATGCATAAAATTATTTAGCCGATTTAGAAAACTAATTTTTCATTGAATCGGAAAAATAAAGTGTAATCCGTGTTTGATTCATAATCAACACAAACGCAAGAAAACGATTTTTCTTAAAAACATTGCTCGACCCGACACCATGTCGTCCGAGTAAATATATATTGTGTCGTCTTAGTCAAATCTTTGTCGCCCGGGTCATCCCGTTCCAACCGGGACACACCCGTGCCTACTGAGTCATACTCGTGCCAACCGAGTCATACTCGTACCAACCGGGTTGGCCTCGTTTCGTTCCGTCACCACCATAATTAAAACGAATCTTGTCCTAATCTTATTAGGACTCATCGTCAACAATAAATTCTAGTAATTTTACGTTCTCAATTTCAATCGAGTCTTGACTAATCTAATTAGTCTCATCGTCAACAAGGAAATTTGAGATTATAGTGGGTCAATTTAGGGTAAATTAAATTAAAACATAATCTATATTAAATTTTAAATTAATTTTAATATATAATCAATTTTAGAATTTAACAATTTAAACTCATAAATTATAACAAACCCTAAATATGAAACGATAATCTCATATGCTCGCCGCATAACGTGGAGAAAGATATGTTCGCATGCAAATACAAAACCAATTTTGTAAGTACCAGTCGCTTGTACTAATCATATTAGAGAACCATCAATATAATGATATCATGTCTCGAACACAATAAAATTTAGAGAACATCTTAACCCAAGCGGCAAAACCCACCAACAATCAAATTGCAATTTACTACGGTTGAAAGCAAAGGAGAATCCACCATGCACAACTTATCAAATATAATTATCACATAGTTATACAGAAATAATAATCATATCATAATTATTATAACCATGATCAGGTGGTCATGTGGCATGGGTAGGAACAAAATAAAATTTCTTTGGGACAATCAGATATAATCGCCAGAACAAGATGGAACTAATAATCAAATTAATACGCAAGAAGAATCCCTCATAACCAATTATGAGACAAAGATTCAGGTCGATTTGATCAATACTACATAACAGAGGCTCTGATACCACTGTAGGGTTACAACCCTTAAACCCAAGGACCTTTTACGAGTATTAACCGAAAAGACAAAAGTAGAGGGATAACAATTATACCTTATTTGCAGCGGAACAACGTATTAATAAGAAGTATAATAAACCCAGAAATATATATAATCTTCACGGATAGAATAAATAATCTTCACGGACAGAATAAATAATCTTCCACGGACAGAATAAATAATTCCCACGGACAGAATAAAGCACCCCAAACGTGATGCCTCCTTTGGTATCCACACGGGTACGGAACTGCGACATATATGCTAGTATAAAGGTATGTGAGACTGTCTCACAACTTCTCTCTATATCTCTCTTATAACTCTTTATAAGACGAATATATTATGAGTCAATACTCTTAATTCCATATATTGGTTCATCATATGAACCTCCTTATATAGGAGATGAGAAGGTAGAATTAGGTTATTTCTATAACTCTAATTACCATAATTAGATTATTAGTATAACACTAATTACCATAACCCGACAACGAAGCTGGGTCCGTATTACTACTGACCCGATATATTTAATATATCGATATATATTAATAATATCCCATACACATTGTGTGTGACCCAATGGGTCCACTTAAGACTACCAGACATATAACTCATTTATATGTCAACCCGACATCGACTTCTAGCAAGGCATATCGGATACATAGACTTAAGCGGGTTAATCCGTAGGACAGTGGACATAACTCCTTCAATTATTATAACAAATAATAATTAAATAAAGGTAAATGAAAAGGTTTTGGTCAATTACTAATGTAATTAATTACATTTAATAAAAAAAAACTTAATATCACATATAATAATACAACAGCTTATTAAAAAATATTTTGGAAAAGATTGTGATTTTCGAAAATGTAGTTCGCAATAAATTTATTAATGAAAACAATTTGCAGTGATTTTTACATTCACAAATGAAAATTCTTATTGTTATCAAAGGTAGTATTAGATTGTGATTAAAATAATGTACGTAATAATAAATGCACAAGAAAATGACTCATCTTTGTTGAAAAGCATAAAAATAAAATAAAATAATGAAGTAAGTTAGGTCAAATGAAATTTACATTCCTTATCAATGAATATTAATTTTCTACTCATTATTATAACAAATAATAATTAAATAAGGGTAAATGAAAAGGTTTTGGTCAATTACTAATGTAATTAATTACATTCAATTAAAAAAAACTTAATATCACATATAATAATACAACAAATTATTAAATAAAAGTTTTAGAAAAGAGTGTGATTTCTGAAAATGTAGGTCATAATAAATTTGTTAATGAAAACAAATAAATTTATTAATGAAAACAATTTGCATTGATTTTTACATTCACAAATGAAAATTCTTATTGCTATAAAAGGTAGTATTACACAATTTACTATTTTCGATTAAAAAAAAGATACACTCTTATGAACACAAAAACCCATTATAGATAAAGTTAACTTGAAATATATTTATATAAATAATCAATGAATTATAACAAATAATCATTAAATAAGGGTAAATGAAAAGGTTTTGGTCAATTACTAATGTAATTAATTACATTTAATAAAAAAAACTTAATATCACATATAATAATACAACAAGTTATTAAATAAAAGTTTTAGAAAAGATTGTGATTTCTGAAAATGTAGGTCATAGTAAATTTATTAATGAAAACAATTTGCATTGATTTTTACATTCACAAATGAAAATTCTTATTGCTATAAAAGATAGTATTACACAATTAACTATTTTCGATTAATTAAAAAAAAGTACACTCTTATGAACACAAAACCCATGATATTTAAAGTTAACTTGCAATATATTTATATAAATAATCAATGAAAATGAAATTATTATATCTGAAAAATGAGAAATTTCAGACTTGATTATTGGCTCTGCATAAGTTCACTAAACAAAAACAAAATCCGAAAAGTAATATCCGTAATACATTTATTATCGCTTCGCTTAAATTTTTAAATCACATATTTTTCTACGACTTGTTAGATTCCTTATTAAATTTATTATTATTAATTTATCAAAACCTTTTCCTTTGCCCTTATTTTATTATTTGTTAAATACATACTTAATATTCATTGATAAAGAATGACCAATATTTTCCATTGCATTTCCAATGTGTTACATTATTACTTTACTTTTATTTAAATAAATTGTTGTCTTATTATATGTGATGTTAGGTGTTCTATTTATTAAATTTGGAGTTAATTATATGAGCATTTGACTCGAACCTCTTCGGTTACCCTTATTTAATTAGTTTTGTTACTCCATACTTTTTTTTATTATCGCTTAAATTTTTTAAATCAAATATTTTTCTACGACTTTTATATCTAATACTCCGTTACTAATTTATACCCAAAAAATAGCACCTATGAAAATATTGAGAATAAATTATGATCTCAGTATTGATTTAGGCAACAAATCTTAGAAAATTTATCTGTACGGAGCACTCACGGCGATCATATCGTTACTTATTTATTAGAGTTCAAATCTATACATATTACGACCATATATTAACGAATCCCAATATTAATTACCGAGCCGCTGACCTCTTCTTTTAATCTACATTGTATTGAATAAAATCTTTAATTACAATACTGAATCAATTTAAAAAAAGGCTTTCCCCGTACTAAATTTTTTGCCACGTGATACTTTTATTACACTGTTTATTAAAATTTTAATTTACTTAGAGTTTTAAATTTTAAATATATTAAAAAAATTATTAATTAAATAATTCATTATTTCATCAAAAACTTTTCATTTGCCTTTATTATTAAATAAGATATTATTAATTGGTTTATTAGTTAAATTAATTTGTCTACAATCATAACATTTGATGTAAATAGAATTAAAACCGACGGTTTCTACCCTTTCGTTTACCCCACATTTAATAGACTTTATGTCCACAATCATACATTAAGTTTATACAATATTATTCTTTCGATACCATGTTTTAAGAAAATTAATTACCCGCATAATCATACATTTGAACATCTTAGGCTACATAGTTTATAAGAATACGAAAAATTAGAGGTTAACTAAATCGTATAGTACAAATTGAACCAAACTCCTGTGTCAGCTACAAAAACTAAACCTATCGATATTATCGTGGCAATGGATGATGACAGAGTATTCGTAGCCCACAAATAAAAAGTAGGAATACAATCGAAATAATTTATTCCAATAAAATAAATTCCGTCGGTTTCTAACTGTTCATTTCTTCAACATTCAATAGCATTTATGCTATAATCATCCATGAATTTTGACTCAACCTTTCGTGCAATGTAGTAAGCATTTTCTACCAAACCAAATTACACCAAAACGACATAAACAATCTACAATAAATGATAACTCTTGGTGCGCTCAATTTTTTTCCGATAAAATCGCCACCTCAGGCTTTACATCGAACACTGAAAAAATAAATACGATCCAAGTAATCGTCAAATACAATTGAACGTTTTCGTGTAATAGTTCACCAAAACTGTTACAGAATTTCTCGATACGAAACACTCATGTTCGTAACACTTTCTCCTTTCGTGTTGAGTTCAGATACACTGTTCAGAATATCAAGAATAAATGGTCTGAAAAAAAACATTTCAATAATATCCGAAATTTATTATGATAAAATTAATCGGCGATTATGATCTTCTCCATTACCCAACATTTTGACTTCATGATTACAATAACCCTTCATTTTTTTACATTAAAAACAACATAGAGAGTATAAAATACATGAAAACTCTAAAACCCAAAAAATAGAACCTACGAATAAGTTGAGAATAAATGATGACACCAGGATTGGTTTAGACGAAAATTCTTAGAAAATTTATCGATACGGGGCACCCATGGCGATCAAATCATTATTTATTTTTTATTTATTAGAGTTCAAACCCATATATAAATATTGCGAGTATAGATTAACGAATCCCAATAATAATTGCCGAGCTGATGACCTCTTCGTTTATTCTATATTGAATTGAATAAAATCTTTAATTAGAATACTCAATCAATCCAAAAAAGGTTTGGTCTACAATCAAAACATTCCATGTCAATTGAATTAATACCGACTGTTACTACCTTTTCATTTGCCCTTACATTTAATAGACTTTGTGTTTACAATAATACATACATTAAGTTTATACAATATTAATCTTTGGATGCCATATTTTACGAAAATTAATTACCCGTATAATCACAGATTAAGTTTATACAATACAATATATATTGATATTTAGATACCATATCTTACGAAAACTAATTACCCACCTAAAGAGGTTGAAATAAATTGTGACTTTTGGAGTACTCAAAAATAAAACACACAATTGAACAACTAACTATAAATACCACAAAACCAATCACACAGTACAATCACAATTCAAAAAGAACATAACAAAAAAAAAAAGGAAATGGCTCCCCTTACCACGAACATAGCAAAAATGGTGCCATCCAAATCCCGCTACCAAATAATCGCTCGAGCAACTAGGATGTGGAATGTGACACCAAAGGCAAATGACATTCCCGTGTCACTAGATGTGATTTTCCTAGATGCACAGGTATAAAATATTATCTTACCAAGCACAATAGAATTTACCCAAATATTTACTGACGTCTATGGGAACCATCAATTAACAAGGAGATCATATACAAGCAACTATCAATAGAAAATGGATGCACAGTTTCTAGGAACTACTTCAAGAAGGTCAAGTATACAAGCTAACACACTTTGACGTTGAAAAAAATAAAAGAGGATATCGTCCCGTCAATACAAATGAAAACATTATTAAGTTCACACCATTCATTTCCGTCCTCGAGTCACCAGAAAACGAGAAACAGATTCCAATGTATAAGTTGAATTTCATCTGTTGCATCTGCTTGAGGAAAAAAGCAACGAAACAGACTACTTGATAGGTAACTAACCCAAATTACATAAATTTACTGCTAATTAGAGTGTTCACATTCACACACTAACTTGAAGATACATGCAGATGTCGTAGGACTTCTGACGGGAATAGAGGACAAGGCTCACGTTACGACAACAAACGGACCTACAGAAATACGACACATCTTCATTGAAGACGAGAGGTGAGATTTCATGTTAAAGGTATTTGTCATAAACTTTATTCGATAATACGTTCTCCTACTCGGCTACCATCCTGACTGCAACTTTTCGGTTAATTCATTCACGCAATCCTTAACTTCTGAGATTTGCCTCTTGCATTGTCATAGTTAGAGTTTTGAAAATATTTATGCATTGATATTTAAGCCTATAATGTACACTATACAGGAGCAATAAAATTAGGGTCACATTATGGGGAAAGGCAACCAAATACGTTGATGGAATTTTCACAAAAGAATCCGGCAACCCTAACACAATTATCATTACCTCAACAAGAGTTGTCCTATACAACGGTAAGAAGTAATTCCACCAATTTTATTTTCTATATGTTACTAAACCTGCTTACTTTCAATGCAGACGAATACCAACTACAAAGTACTTACGGAACAAAAGTGTATATAGACATGGACATACTTGAAAGAAGAGAATTATTGGAAAGGTAACCCTACAAACAAAGCATTTGTTAGAAACTAACAACTCTATAAGAAATACGACAAATTTGGTATAATTATTTATTTTTACAAATAAATACAGGGTTACATCTCCAAAGTCAGTTGAATACCTCCAGAACAACATACAACAACAAATTGAGGACACGATGTCAGCCAATTGAAAATCAATTAAGGAGCTCAAGGAGATGGAGATCACGGACATGGTAAGATAACATTTACAATAACTATATAAAAATTGAGAGAAACTCAATCGAAATATAACGAGACTTTTGTTCAACCGCAATCCAACGCACAGAAAGCAACCTATACGTGTCACGGACAAATAATTGAAATTAGGACGGAGATTGAATGGAGATACATCTCATGTCCGACGTGTAGGAAAGGACTCGGAATCGACAACTATTGTCACAAATGCCGACAGCAGATACAATACCCAACTCAAAGGTACCAAATAATACTCAAGCAATATTAAAATTGTGTCTTTATGCTACAAATGCAACATTTAAAAAAAATATATATATACTACCAAATGAAAAATTACAGGTAAGAATCATCGGAATGTTATCAGACGGGGACAGTGAAGCACGCATCGTCGTTTTTGATAAAGAGGCGGAAAAAATAATTGGGCAACCGATAAACAAATTATTGGACATTTACGAGAAGGTACATGTACACTTGCCCCAACATTTGTCCCAGTCAACTTATAGACCGATGATACTAATTTTTCAACAAATTATGACAACTCAACCACTCTAAAGAATTACAGGACGACGGAAAACAAAGAGTATACGACATACTACAGAGTTGTATTGGCAAGTTTTTCACATTTAAGGTCGCGGTAGGAACAAACAACTACGGCCAAGATAGAGAATTAAAGGTGCTGAGAACTTACATCGCCAACAATATAGTAGAAGAAGTAAGTGCGACTCAACAACAAACGAAAAAGCTACCAAACTGAATAAAAATGGGTGAAGATCGTACACTTTACATTTAACACTTTTGAAAATATATTCCGAATCAGGCTTCTGGAGATGGACCAAAAGAAACAACCTCAAAAAAAAATTAAAGAACACTAGATGGAATACCCACCGCAAAATGAAGACGAGTCAATCAGACTAGACGAGTAAGTAAATAAAGTTTCTTCTAACACCAAAAAAAGGCAACGCAACTAACAAATTTGAACATGACACAAGAGCAAAAGCGATGGAGGAAAGCGTTCAAGGAGCCCGACAACCATCAAAACACCAGCAAAGAAAAAGGAACACCGCCACACTTATTCTTAATTTCAATATTGCCAATGAACTATTTAATTAAATTGAACTTCTGCTTGTAACCACCCACTTTATGAACTATTTCCATTATCCAATTATTGCAATCGAAGCTACATTTCAACTATCTCCAATTACGTTAAATAAGAAATCGATCCACATGTAATTTCAGCCAACTACTACGTATATACATTCACGAAACGACTTGGTGGATGATTTACAAAAACCAAGGCATGCGATTTTTAAGCGGATAATCCCGTGAATTTCACGGGTGACGTACCTAGTTATATATAAATTGATATCACAGTAATAATTATGGATAAGATATATGCACTCAAATAAAATACGGACTATTAGAAAAGGAGTATTCATAGTACTATGTATGTGCATTATCATACCGATTAACTAAAAAAACTAAAAGAAAGGTGGTTATACTATCATATTAAACTATACTCAGTAATATCATAAATTGTGCAGTAGTAAATAAGTCAGTCACACATTTTCAGATGATTAATAGTAGATTTATTAATACAACTTTTTTAGCATTTAATAATAAAATAATTTTAAAAAATAAATTCATTATATTTTAAAATATAAACATTATTATTATAGCATATAATAATAATATTAAAAATAAAAAAAAATCAATACTAAAAATATTTTTGTTGAACTTACAAATTTGGTAAAAAATATAGGCATTCGAAACTATTGTGATTGTAATCCGACCCGTGACCCGTATAACCAGACTCATATTTGATCTGGCCCGTATGACCGAATCCGTTGGTCCATTTGACAGGTGTACATATTACGCTCCTACTTTATTTTTTGCGGGGTTGAATAACGTTAATTGACGATGTTAGTTCACCCATTTGATAGGTCTTCATATTACACCCCCACTTAATTTTTTTAGGGGTTGAGTAATTTAACGCTAATTGACTGTATTAATTTTCAACCCTTAACCGTAAAGTTAAAGAGTTAATACCCTTAAATGAAATTAAAAGCAAAGTTAGGGTACTAATCTTACCCTTAAATATCTTTCAATCAGTTTTGCTCTCAGTGTTTTTTTGACATATAAACTCAGGAATGAATACGTACATGATTAATTAGTTAAATCAATCAAAAATATTTAGAGCCCGTTTAATGTTTGCAAATTAAACTTTGATATAAAAAATAATACTGCAATTATAATTTTATGATCTAAATACGTAGGTGACGGAATATTAGGGGGTGAAGTGGTGAACTATTCCTAATCTTGATTTCAGACAAAAATCAAGAATATTCAATAGTCATCGCATAAAGTTTCTGTATATATAATTCTCTGATTATGTAATTTTATTTATTGTTAGGAAAAAAAATCAGAGATATTCTTTTTTCAATACAATGTAATGATGTTACATAAATAATAACGTTAAATAAATGAGATTGAATTTTACTCTTATACGTATATACATACAATAATAATATAATATATACGGAGTAGATTCATTCACACAATGCATAAAAGTTAAAATGCATTACATACTGACACGTCATCAAAGGAGTGCATACACACTGCCATGTCAGCATGGATGCACTCAATTGATATACATATAGATAATCTAAATTTACCGTCGTGCATTCCGAATGGGGGAGTGACATTATAGTTCAGAATTTGATGATGAGGACATGTAGCACTTAAATTATGCTCATCAAGTGCAGATCTTATGCCGGACCTCTCGTGAGAAACAATTATCTTCCTTCTTTTTCTTGCTAACTTGGAGCATAGATTACAATTATGTAAATAGGGATACGATAAACCTGTAAATGTATCATATAAATCAAATAGAAGTACCTAATTACACTATTTGGCTTGTGTAGATGTACCTAAAGTATAGTACTCCATATACGGAACTAATTTACTGCTGACCATGTGCATATATTTTTTTTTCAGCTCACGACATAGTTCACACGTAATTCTGATTTCACAATTGGATGCTAATAATAAGCATGAACTTACACTCGTGATTTCATACCTTTTGCCGAGTGAATGTGAAATGGTCGCTTTCTGCTCACCAGATTCGTGATATTAGTCAGAGGAGCGCTAACATTACTGGAAGATTCTTGATGTAAATCAATCCGTTTCTTCTTTGAACGGGATCCTCCATTTTCTGCAGAAATAGTCAATGTTACGGAGTATAATATCAGCAACGCAAGGGTTCTCCGTATTTCTGAGATCACACATTACCTCGGCTGGGTGCATTCGTCAATGCCCTTTTTTTATTTGGAACATTTTTGCGATTATTTGCATCCATATTGCCGCTATTATTGTGCGAAAAGAATTAGTGCTCTTGGGTAGACAGTTAACACCCCAAGTCTTGTTATTTTATTACTAGTTTAGAACCCGTGCAGATGCACGGGTGTATATAATAAAGTTTATAAAAAACTATAATGAAACTAATAATAGTATCATGGAAAATATATCGGACATTGAAGATAATATTCTTCAAATTATGAGTACGAATTATTATTAAAGCATCTGGTAATAAGATATGTTGAGTTGATTCTACAAATTTCGAAACACTTCTTTGTAAACTACATTTTCAGTACTGTTGTAAATATGAAGATCTTGGTCGCATATTAAAAAATTTAATCCCTTTTTGCTAGTGACCCTAGATAAGGCGACATAGAGTTGACCATGACTAAAAACTGGTTTTGGAAGATACAATCCAACTTGTGAAAGGGTTTGACCTTGTACACGACTTGCGGCGAGCAGCATCAGCAACGGCCCGTCCAGGCTCAAAAGAAGTCAAGCCGGACTGGGTTAAGGAAGAGGACCCAGTCAGATCGACACAAACATCACGCCTCTTGTCCCACGAATAGAGTAGAAGGTCGGCAGGTTGTAAGGGCTTGTCGTTGTCGCCGGAGAGGCTAATCTCCACCTCCTTGCTTGCAGAGATCCCTGTCCGAAAGAAAATATCCAACAGTGTGTCGCACAAACATCTATTATTATTATTATCATTATTATTATTTTATTTATTTATTTATTTTTGCAAGAAAAGTATGTCTTATTTTATTAAAATAAGACTAGAATCTTACAAAAGATATATCCTCTACAAATAGAATCCCTCTACAACAATTGCTTTAAAGCTAGATCTATTCCTCGAACTCATAGTCTAGTACTAACTTCAAACTTGCTACGACTTACAAGATATTATTATTATTATTATTTTATTTTATTATTATTATTATTATAAAACGGAACTTGCATTTGCGGACATGACATAGGTCCACCCCGACGCGGCCACGCGCGGGTTTGGGGAGGCGAATGAATCTCCATATGAAATGGGTCGAATTCAATTTTAAATCGAAGTAGGAGTCGCCACCGAATTTTATGGTTATTCGAAACCATTCGAACCCACTCTATGTCGTAGTGGGCCATATTTAAAACATGGCCCATTTCCGATGTCAGAGCTTTTCGGGTTCGTCCCTTAGCATTTGATACCGATACCGACATTATCGGATATCGTATATTGAATGACTCTCGTTGCCAATGGATTCGGACATCCGGAAACCATGGTTCTGAGTAAGGGGTGAGGGTACGTGTTGGGAAGTTCATTGAGAACACCCAACCCCGCCCGCACTTAGCGGCCTTTACTAAGATATCGTTCGATTTTATGTACACGCGTTAGTTCGACGGTTGAATGATATGCAAAGATTATTTTCCCTAGACATGTGAGAGAAAAATAAATGGGTTGCTAAGTCGTTTAATGGATGTTAAACTAATAACGTCAAAGTTATTTTAGCATGTGAATTTGTTTTAGTCTAATAAAACAAAATATGAAAATAAATTGCTACAAACACGAGAAAACGAGTTAGTAACGATGAATAAATTGAATAAAGATGTAAATAAATAATATGCATGATTTTTGAAAAGATTTATGTCACGTGATGGATTAGCACGCGTTGACCGAGGTCAAAGAAAAATATTTATCGAAATATGTCGCGAAAGGTCGCTTTTTATGTAAGATTCGAGGAGAATAAAAAATAGAAAAGCGAGGAAACGAAGAAAAGAGAAGGCCGGCGGACCAGACCACCGCGCGAGTCGCCTGACCGGCGCGCGACTCGCGTGGCAATCTGTCCGGTTTTCTTTATTTTGTCGAAAAATCGTTAGTTTTTATAAATCGCGTACAAATATAGATTAATTTATACCCGATCCATATTTTCGATATTCGGCGTATCCGATATTCGATTATGAAATCGATATTGAATACCCGGAATGATTTTAGAAAAGGTTTTGAAAAAAGTTTGTTTTTTGAACGAAAAGTAAGAAAACAGAATTTTGAACGAAAAAGATGTTAATTCTCTCCGCGTATAAAATCGTCGAATTTTGTTTAAAAAGATGTAACGATTTTATTAGCATCAACGAGAATTAATTAATTTTGTTCTTGTTAGGTACGATATTCGATTAGAGAATCGATATCGTATTTTAAGAACGTTATAAAAAAAATAGTTTTTTTTTAATATCGATTATTAGAAATAATGAAAAATATGCGAAAATGACCCATATTAAACGAGGACCGACGACTCGACACAAAAAAGAAGAGAGAAAAAAAACGTGAAGAAAAGGAGAGAAGAAGAGAAGAATCGGGTTTGATTTACACCCTCAACCTACATGCTTTGTTTTCTCGGGATAAGGCTCGTCGGAAAGTGGCTTAGACTTGGGAGCGTCGAGATGATGAGGATGAGTTAGGGTGTTATTTTGGACGTGTAATGGGACGGGTTTCGGCCGGCTGGGGGTCGGATTCGTCGGGTCGAGATTACTCTGGAATTGTTTGGCGTTACGAGGTTGTATATTTTCTGACTTTCGATGATTGATGATGAATGTGTGATGTA
Source organism: Agrostemma githago (assembly GCA_958450325.1). NCBI lineage: Eukaryota > Viridiplantae > Streptophyta > Magnoliopsida > Caryophyllales > Caryophyllaceae > Agrostemma > Agrostemma githago. The sequence continues at coordinate 9,188,779 of OY288241.1, read as the reverse complement.
GGAATAATAGATCTATGATGTGTGTATTTGTTGTGTAAAAACCGTGTGTTTTGTGTTGGACAAGAGGTCCTATTTATAGGAATCGAGGTAGTCTTGCTTGTGTGACAAGAAATACCGGTTTGGATAGGAAATACGAGAGTTCGAGAGGAAACCAAAGTCTCGTTTCTTGGTGAAGAAGCCAAATATCTCGGCTGGTGGGGGAGTGTTTCGGCTGTTTTGGATGTCTTGGCCGAGTATTTGGAGCTCGGTCGGTGTCTGATTCGGTTTCCAGATAGAATTCCTACTTGAGGTCGAATTCTACCTTCAACGGAATTGTTTAAAGTTCTCAAAGCTGATTTTTTGGTAGTGTTGGAGTCCAAACCGGACACTTGAAGTGTCACGGTTTGTCCGTGAGTCTCGGGAAATGTCCTTGACCCGGTTTTGACTCGGTCGCTAAAAGACGGTTTTACCCCTGGTGACGGTTTCGACCCAAATTAGTCTTATTTGACTCGAAACGACCCACTGGGCCTGGATTTGAGGTTGGTTTTGTAAGATTTGTACTCCGTAATAAGCCTAAACCAAATGTCCATGACTACGAGCCCATATCCGAGTCCATCAAAGCACGTTTACGTCCAATCATCATCGGGTGTTTGGCGGGAACTACTATAGACACCTGGCGGTCAAAATGTGGGTGTCTACAGAGCCCCCACTCTGACTGAGGCTTGGACAAGGCAAAAGTCAGAGTAGCTACCAGGTCAATTAAGGATTAAAACCTGGCAGACTTCTGATCGGGTCGTTTATAGTCCATTAGACCTGCGTGAAGGGCTCGCCAGCCATAAGATAGAAATCATACCTGGGTTGATGTTGAGAGTGTCGCGGGAGCTTGCCTTGGAAGCTATGGGTATACCTGTTTACAGGTACATCCTGTCTTAGAATTGCGCGGGAGCTTGCCTTGGAAGCTATGAGTATATCTGTTTACAGATACATCCTGATTCTTCAGTAGAAAATGTCGCCTGAGCTTTCCACTGGGGAACTTTTCTTAGAATTTCTCGGGAGTCTTGGGTGTACCTGTCTGTTGATACATAACAAATTGCATGTAACATTTAGGCGAAACACTGACTCATGCTGGGGAAGAAATGATTTTTGATTGATTTTTTGGAAAGATTTTTTTTTTTTGGAAATTAGAATGCTTGGGATGACTTGATTCCTAATCCGATTCTGACACGGACTTCTAAAGTCTCTGGTTAGGCCTGTATGCCTAGATGAAGTGTGATAAAAATTCCTATTCCCTTGGTGACTAGGAAAGGGATTTTCTCAAATGGCTAAGTTTTGTAAATTTTAAAATGAGAATTTGAAGAGAGAGATATACCGACAGACTCGACTCTGGACGCGAGAGGACGAGTTGACAGACACGACTTTGACTCTCTAAGGGTTAGACCGTGACTCGGTAGGGGGTAGGCCACCTAAGATGACAAGACACTTAAGTTGCGCTATTGCGTAGCCTAGGCGTGTGGCAACACAGTCGAACATCGAAATGGGAACGATCTGCTATAGGGGAATTGCAGTAGTCTGGAATGAGACTGTTTTAGCAGTAACAATGGTGTAGTCTGGTGCTCCTTTTGAATTTTTGATTTTTGGGACATTTCCAAAGTGGGTATTGCTCCGAGTCCTGACAGATTCTCGTCTTTGACTAAGCCGAGTACTAGGACACAATATAGAAAGGAGGCTAGATTTTTTGAATTTATCTGGATTTTGCGAGTAGATGGAGGTTTTCTGCCTAAGAGAAGCCCCCAGGACGACAAAGCTAGCTGTTGAGAACATGATGGTGTCGTGACCGGAATGATGGCGCTTTTTGAATGTGTGTCAATGTGGGTGGTTGTGCCCTTGTTGAAAGGCTGCCTATGTATTCACGTGTAGTGAAATCAAACCAAGCCGTAGTTCAGTGGATTATAGTGCCTAGTTTATTAGGGCTTTGTGTGTAACTAGCCATAGCAATGGTGTAGGCTAGGTGCATTCCCAGTGATGTCTTGATCAAAGGGCTAGAATGGTTAGGATATTGATCCTATGACTGTGAGTGTTCTCCGGGATAGCCCCCAGAGGTGGTGTTCACTATTTGGGCATGTTCTATGTCGACCGCAAGTTGAGTTCCCGTGTTCGGGGTTGGTAACTGGTTTAGATGTTTTTGGAAATGTGGAGCTAGGTCATAAGTGGCTTTGATGATTCGAAATCTGGAGCTCGATTTTGTGGAGCTAAGGCTTCGAGGGTAAGGTATTGTAATGTGGTAGGAAAAGGGGAAGTCGAGTAAAAATGACTCGGACTTCGATCGGGCAGGTTGATAATGCGGGATCTGATTTCCATGTCTGGCTCTAAAGGTTAGGGTGTATCCTATGGAGCTTGAATCCTCAAAATTCTGGGCTGTCTCTAGCCTAGGTCTCGAGAAGGTCTTTAGGGTTGTAATGTGGGAAGGCTAGATGTGGTGTTAGCTGACCAGCTTGACTGTCTCTCCCCTATTGGATGGTATGGGTATTGATAATTTTTTAATTGACCGTTTCACGGTCATGGGTTTTTGAATTCTTTGGGTTGACCTCTTAGCCCCGGTCATGAGATTCTTCATTTGAGTTGACCGTGTCTGGTCAAGAGATGTTGATAATTCTTTTTTGATCATGGCCAGCTTTTTTGTTTTGGCCTTTTGCTTTTTTTCTCTTGGACTTTTGATTTTTTTGTCCATCTTTTTTTTTGTCGGTCAGACTAACACCTAAGGTAGGGATTGGCTAGTCTTATTGGATGGGTGTTTATTGTGGGAAGTGGACTTGCCTCCCGTCTTGAACCCAAACTAGAAGACTACCCAGATTTGTCATAGGATTCGATATGCTCCTGCTACGGGTAGTTATGTGGCTTTCTATACCAGACATGGAATAGGTAAAAGGAAAACACGGGCTCGATTTCCTGCAGTCATTATAGATGTGCCTATAATAGTCACGTGCGTGTGCTCACAGTGTATGATGGTGTTCATCATGTTCTCGGAAACACATAAGGAAAGTATATATGAGAAATAGAAAAGCTGATTTTATTGAATTTTGAAAAAAAGAGGACAGAATACAACTGACTTTGACTCTGATTTTGATTTGGAAATGAGGATGTAGGGTATCCTAGACTCGAACTCAGACTTAGACTCGAATCAAATCCGGACTCGGACGCTCGGTTGGTTGTTTTTTTTGGTAAGGTCTTTGATTGGAGAGAAAGACGGGTGCCACGACTCGCCTAAACTCGGCTTTGCGCAAGTGCAAGAGAGGGAGTCAAACTAGACACGGCCCGGAGTGACGGGTCGACAAAGACTCTTGGACCGGGATACTCGAACGTTGATCTAGACGAGGTAACGACTGCGAATTGGACTCGAGCTGCATAAGGGTGAATCCGAAAATGGGGGCGACCATGTTTGACTGTATCACGTGCTCGGACCAACCGTGGTGACCTAACCCTAGGTGACTCGAGTATTCGTAGCATAGGTACGACACGAAGAAGGCATCATAAGGACACCGGTGCAGGATGAACGTAGGGTACCCTTTAAGGTGACCGTGGTTGACTGCTCGGGTGGAGGACAGCCCCCGAGTGAGACTAAAAACATTGATAGGACTCAAATGGTGCGACATCTAAGTGACTCGAAAGTGGGGTACGTGAGCCAACACGTGTAAGACCTGATCCTTAGAGCAAACGCGGTTGATCGCCCCGCTAAAGGGTAGCCCCCGAGTGGGACTGAAGACCGACTCCTAGACGGGTGACTCGTGGACGGTGGACTCTCCCTGGGTTTTGGCAAAGTGGGCCTAGTCCCGTTCGAAGAAAGATCCGTGTGTGAAATCCCCAGACTTTGGACTCGATTGTGTAAATGGGCTTCCCTTTGTAGGAGTTTGTCCTACGTAGGTGGACCGTGCCTTGACAAATAAGGCGGACTTGGGATGGGGTAGAAACTCGTGATGTAAGATCGACGGAGTTTCGACGCTATAGATTCTAACAACTTATGACAAGACCCGACACTACTAAATACGGGAAGTCCTAAGAAGAAAGTTTTGAAAAGGGAATTTGGATTTGAAAACCGAGCAAGGTCGGATTGGAAGGCCCGATTTTTTTGAAAAATCGAAAAAAAGGTTACCGGGCCGAGATTTTGATTTTTTTTGGAAAGTTTGGACAGCATACCGGCTAAAAATAGGCTATTTTAAGTCAAAATCATAAGTCCTAAATTTGGTAGCTTTCCGGGTTTTGAAAAATAGATGGGTTTGAAAAGATGCGGGTTTTTGAAAATGACGGTTTTTGAAAGACGACTTGTAAATCAGGTAGCACGTAGTCATAGAAACAGTATAATGATGCCATGTATGCTCTAAGTCTAAGTCTCGGTCGGTCGAAAGAGGGTCTATACCAACGACGATAGCTTTCTCGCAAATCAGGACAGTCTTCCTAAGCCGAGTTGGTCTTAGAACCTGGCGTAAAACCCATGCGAGTTCCGCCATCGAAGTCTTTAGTGCACCCATTTAGGAATGCACCGTGGTATAGTGGGACGTCGGTCACAAGTAACCGGCCCGGAAAAAATTTGGGTTATGCATGAACCATTGAACTAAAACGTGTACATTACTAATCGAACGATTTCTTTTCGAGTCTCACCCTGAGGATGCCGATGGTAAGTAACACATCATTTAATCCCCAGCGGAGTTGCCAAATTGTGGACATGACATAGGTCCACCCCGACGCGGCCACGCGCGGGTTTGGGGAGGCGAATGAATCTCCATATGAGATGGCTCGAATTGAATTTTAAATCGAAGTAGGAGTCGCCACCGAATTTTATGGTTATTCGGAACCATTCGAACCCACTCTATGTCGTAGTGGGCCATATTTAAAACATGGCCCATTTCCGATGTCAGAGCTTATCGGGTTCGTCCCTTAGCATTTGATACCGATACCGACATTATCGGATATCGTATATTGAATGACTCTCGTTGCCAATGGATTCGGACATCCGGAAACCATGGTTCTGAGTAAGGGGTGATGGTACGTGTTGGGAAGTTCATTGAGAACACCCAACCCCGCCCGCACTTAGCGGCCTTTACTAAGATATCGTTCGGTTTTATGTACACGCGTTAGTTTGACGGTTGAATGATATGCAAAGATTATTTTCCCTAGACATGTGAGAGAAAAATAAATGGGTTGCTAAGTCGTTTAATGCATGTTAAACTAATAACGTCAAAGTTATTTTAGCATGTGAATTCGTTTTAGTCTAATAAAACAAAATATGAAAATAAATTGCTACAAACACGAAAAAACGAGTTAGTAACGATGAATAAATTGAATAAAGATGTAAATAAATAATATGCATGATTTTTGAAAAGATTTATGTCACGTGATGGATTAGCACGCGTTGACCGAGGTCAAAGAAAAATATTTATCGAAATATGTCGCGAAAGGTCGCTGTTTATGTAAGACTCGAGGAGAATAAAAAATAGAAAAGCGAGGAAACGAAGAAAAGAGAAGGCCGGCGGACCAGACCACCGCGCGAGTCGCCTGACCGGCGCGCGACTCGCGTGGCAATCTGTCCGGTTTTCTTTATTTTGTCGAAAAATCGTTAGTTTTTATAAATCGCGTACAAATATAGATTAATTATACCCGATCCATATTTTCGATATTCGTCGTATCCGATATTCGATTATGAAATCGATATTGAATACTCTGAATGATTTTAAAAAAGGTTTTGAAAAAAGTTTGTTTTTTGAACGAAAAGTAAGAAAACAGAATTTTGAACGAAAAAGATGTTAATTCTCTCCGCGTATAAAATCGTCGAATTTTGTTTAAAAAGATGTAACGATTTTATTAGCATCAACGAGAATTAATTAATTTTGTTCTTGTTAGGTACGATATTCGATTAGAGAATCGATATCGTATTTTAAGAACGTTATAAAAAAAATAGTTTTTTTTTAATATCGATTATTAGAAATAATGAAAAATATGCGAAAACGACCCATATTAAACGAGGACCGACGACTCGACACAAAAAAGAAGAGAGAAAAAAAACGTGAAGAAAAGGAGAGAAGAAGAGAAGAATCGGGTTTGATTTACACCCTCAACCTACATGCTTTGTTTTCTCGGGATAAGGCTCGTCGGAAAGTGGCTTAGACTTGGGAGCGTCGAGATGATGAGGATGAGTTAGGGTGTTATTTTGGACGTGTAATGGGACGGGTTTCGGCCGGCTGGGGGTCGGATTCGTCGGGTCGAGATTACTCTGGAATTGTTTGGCGTTACGAGGTTGTATATTTTCTGACTTTCGATGATTGATGATGAATGTGTGATGTAGGAATAATAGATCTATGATGTGTGTATTTTTTGTGTAAAAACCGTGTGTTTTGTGTTGGACAAGAGGTCCTATTTATAGGAATCGAGGTAGTCTTGCTTGTGTGACAAGAAATACCGGTTTGGATAGGAAATACGAGAGTTCGAGAGGAAACCAAAGTCTCGTTTCTTGGTGAAGAAGCCAAATATCTCGGCTGGTGGGGGAGTGTTTCGGCTGTTTTGGATGTCTTGGCCGAGTATTTGGAGCTCGGTCGGTGTCTGATTCGGTTTCCAGATAGAATTCCTACTTGAGGTCGAATTCTACCTTCAACGGAATTGTTTAAAGTTCTCAAAGCTGATTTTTTGGTAGTGTTGGAGTCCAAACCGGACACTTGAAGTGTCACGGTTTGTCCGTGAGTCTCGGGAAATGTCCTTGACCGGGTTTTGACTCGGTCGCTAAAAGACGGTTTTACCCCTGGTGACGGTTTCGACCCAAATTAGTCTTATTTGACTTGAAACGACCCACTGGGCCTGGATTTGAGGTTGGTTTTGTAAGATTTGTACTCCGTAATAAGCCTAAACCAAATGTCCATGACTACGAGCCCATATCCGAGTCCATCAAAGCACGTTTACGTCCAATCATCATCGGGTGTTTGGCGGGAACTACTATAGACACCTGGCGGTCAAAATGTGGGTGTCTACAGCATTAAACACCAGAACAAATTACAAGAAGTTAGAGGGAAGCCGAGATACTATCTGGGCCCCCACTCCCTTAGCGATTGCAAAACTAATTCTAGTGAAAATATGAACTGCGGCACGCGCTCCAGCATCTTGTGATAAAGTGAATTTTCGAATTCGCTGGAGCAGAAAAACAGCATCCGTGTCGAGCTCGCCGAGAGAGGAGAAGGAGAAAGGTAAGAAACCATACCCAATCGCCATGCAGCGTGCCTGATACTTGGCACACTTACTACGGGCAGCATCAGCAACGACCCGTCCAGGATCAAAAGCAGTAAGGCCAGACTGAGTCAAGGGTGAGGACCCAGTCAGATCAACATATTATTATTATTATTATTATTATTATTATTATTATTATTATTATTATTATTATTATTATTATTATTATTATTATTATTATTATTATTATTATTATTATTATTATTATTATTATTATTATTATTATTATTATTATTATTATTATTATTATTATTATTATTATTATTATTATTATTATTATTATTATTATTATTATTATTATTATTATTATTATTATTATTATTATTATTATTATTATTATTATTATTATTATTATTATTATTATTATTATTATTATTATTATTATTATTATTATTATTATTATTATTTTTTTTTTTTTGCAAGAAAATTAATCTCTTTATTCATCCATAAAGGGGAAATGAAGAGATGGTCTTACAAAACAATATCCTTTATTTGGAAGAACCCAAAAACAATCAATTAACATTGACCCAATCTAGCTCTAACATCATTTTTTATCCTCTCGAGCCTTTGATCAATAGTTGTCTCTATCTCATTGAAAATTCTGAGATTTCTCTCCTCCCAAATGTTGTAGACAATAGAACAAACAGCCACCTTATATTCAATTCGAACCAAGGACAGAAAACTTAGTTTTCTAAGTTCCTGTTTGAGACCTAGCTGAAATGGTTTCATCTGAAGCCATTGCTGAACTGCAATCCTGATATGCCTCGAGTAGTGACATTGAAAGAACAAATGATCGTGCGTTTCCAAATCCATCTTGCATAAAATGCATCTATTTACCAAAAACAAGCCTCTAGACTGCAACTTATCAACAGTTGGGAGTTGATGCTGAGCAGCTAACGAAGTAATCACCCTTTGCCTAGGATAGATTGCCTTAGTCTTCAGCACCTTCAGGAACTGCAATTTATTCTTACTCCCACGGAACCAATCATAGACTTTCCTGGCATCAAACTTACGCCCTGCAGACCAACTAAGGATAAGCTGTTTACTGCCCTCAACAGAACCAATCCTCTTAAGAATTTCATTCTTAACATGAATAATACTTCTGATAGATTCAGAATGTCTATCTCTGACTTCAAGATCCCAAAGCATTGTATTATTATTATTATTATTATTATTATTATTATTATTATTATTATTATTATTATTATTATTATTATTATTATTATTATTATTATTATTATTATTATTATTATTATTATTATTATTATTATTATTATTATTATTATTATTATTATTATTATTATTATTATTATTATTATTATTATTATTATTATTATTATTATTATTATTATTATTATTATTATTATTATTATTATTATTATTATTATTATTATTATTATTATTATTATTATTATTATTATTATTATTATTATTATTATTATTATTATTATTATTATTATTATTATTATTATTATTATTATTATTATTATTATTATTATTATTATTATTATTATTATTATTATTATTATTATTATTATTATTATTATTATTATTATTATTATTATTATTATTATTATTATTATTATTATTATTATTATTATTATTATTATTATTATTATTATTATTATTATTATTATTATTATTATTATTATTATTATTATTATTATTATTATTATTATTATTATTATTATTATTATTATTATTATTATTATTATTATTATTATTATTATTATTATTATTATTATTATTATTATTATTATTATTATTATTATTATTATTATTATTATTATTATTATTATTATTATTATTATTATTATTATTATTATTATTATTATTATTATTATTATTATTATTATTATTATTATTATTATTATTATTATTATTATTATTATTATTATTATTATTATTATTATTATTATTATTATTATTATTATTATTATTATTATTATTATTATTATTATTATTATTATTATTATTATTATTATTATTATTATTATTATTATTATTATTATTATTATTATTATTATTATTATTATTATTTTTATTATTTTTATTTTTATTATTATTATTATTATTATTTTTTTTTTATTATCACTGAATCAGAATATTTGTTGAATTAAAGGGTTGTCACATCACTTCTTTGTCTAATAGCACCATGTCTATCAACAGTGGGAGGGTTATCCTTGTTCGGTGTTACTCGTCATATCCTCGTGACCCGTGCTGTTATTTGATATTCGGACTTTGAGGCAATCAAGCCTGCAATTGTAGTTGTTATTGGCGCCATTGGTTTGCTTTTTTTGTTGTCTCTTGCCTATTTTGTTGCATTATTGTGTATTTGTGTTGTGTATTTTAGTTCAGGTCTTAAATAGTATATTGTCAAAGCAGTATGCATGTGGTATTTATACCTATTTTTTTTGTATTGAAATTATATTTATGTCGACTTTATTATGATATTTATACCTATATGTCTTTTGATTTATCCTTGTAAACTGTTGAATGTAATTTATGAGATTCATATCTTTATCTTTTAAAGCAGAAACATTTAGGCTTCTCACATTCATCCACGTAGGCATCCAAGTAGACGGTGACGTAACAATGACATGGCAATGTGGTGACTTTGCTGGAAAAGGAAGAGAAAAAAAAACCGCAACTACTCTAATATAGAGTAATAACTGACACCAGTTTTCTGATCCTTAATAACTTCCTCATCATTTCCCTAACTTGAGAAGATGACAATATACTGATGGTTACTTAAATAGTGGTAATCATCTAAGTATGTTATGAAATAGAGTACTCTATAACCACCCACTACTTCACAATAAATAGATAAATAGATATGAATGACCTATCCATTTTTCTTTTCTTTCAATTACTTCGTTCCACTATTCATTTTCTTCTTCTCCCTTTCTCCTCCCATCTTCAATGAATTTCAGAGATTTTCTACAATTAAATTGTGAATTATGAATTGCGAATTGTGGGGTGGATTCGTGGGTATTTATAGATACTTTGTAGATGATTGAGGCAAGTTATAGGGATTTCAGCCCTTTGATTTTAGTTCTTGATGGATTTTTGATAGTTGGTTTTCATTCAGTTTGGTATATATATATATATTCAGTTTTATTCAGTTTATTCTGTGCAACAAATTGACTTAAACCCGCAGAAAAAACAACAACAACAACAGGGTCACTTTTGATTTCCCTTTGATTAATTTGACTTATTATGTTTTTTCCGTTTTTTTTTCAGAATCCCAACGATGGTGGAGCATCATCTTCATCTCTAGCCGCGGCAGCGATGACAAACATTTCAGGTCGACAAGAGTATGGCTGCCAGGTGTGGACGACATTGAAGATGGTGAACAGCGTGACACTTCTCTTATAACTCACTTCATTTTTTAAGGGCTCTAGATGACTTCATCTTCTTAACCTTTTATTTAATCATATCCCTCATCTCCGTTAATCCATTCTTCAAGTAATTTTCATCGATTTTTTTTTCAATCTTTGTGCTCTGTTTTATCGTAGTTGATTCAATTATTCATGGTTAATGATTGATATTATCTAAATCACACGGGTACTTTTAATTTTAATGATTATATTGAAGATAATTTTGATTTTTTTTAAACGTTTCAATGTCGAATTTCATCACTAATTCTTGATTTCGTATTTAGTTGATGGACTTCCATTTTACAAATTCAAATGAGTTTTTCATATTAATGGGTTTGTTTGGGGTTTTATGCTTTGTTTTATTAATTAAATTATTAATTTTTGGTGATTGATTTCAACCAGAATCACATCGTACTTTTCATTTTGATGATTGCAGATATTTTGATTCAGAGTTGTTGATTGTTGTTGTTGTGAACGTGATGGTTCTATGTCAATTTTGATCATCAACTCTTGATTTCAAATTGGGTAGTTAGTTAGTTACCTCATTGTTGCACTTCCTTTATAATTTCAATCACATTTTGACATATTAATTTCAATCATATTTGTTTTTGCACTTTCTTTTATGATTTCAGTAATATTTTGGCATATTAATTTCAATCATAGTTGTTTTTGCACTTCCTTTTCATTGTATTTTGATTTAATTGTTAATGATTGAGAATTGATTTCATAAAAAATTACATGGACACTTTTAATTTTGATGATTGAAGGTTTGAGTCTGGGTAATTGTTTTTTCGATTTCGACTTTTTGATGATTAATTCTTAATTTCAGTGCATTGATACCAATTTTATTGTATTTGTTGTTTGATTTAAATTAATTAATTTAAATTTGTGATTAATGTCATATAAATCACATTTTGTAAGAGAACCAATTAATTTAAAATCTTATCACCCACTCTCCGATTAATTGATCGGAAGACGATACACTTAACCACTATGTATTAGCTTTTTCATACACATCACAATCAATAAAAAACGGTTATGTGTTAGATTTAGTTTAACCTAAGATGATTGACTTAGGCTCAAAGTAGTATTTTACATATTTAATTAATTCTTAATCTTACTATATATAATTTATTCTTAATCTTAACTAAAAAATATAATTAAAAGGTTTAAAGACAAAGGTTTACCTAATTATATAAATAAATTATAATAAAAAATGTATCAAAAAAATTAAATAAACGGGTTATCATCACAAAAACGTACTCCGTATAATATAAAAGTTACGGTAAAGGATGAAGGAGGTGATGACGATTCTAACTGGAGTCCGATGCGAGAAGCAGGAAAAGCAGGGGAAAGATAGGTGTTATTTCGTATTATATTGAGAGCATTTCTTTGGGAGTGCAGTGGTCGAAGATTTTAACAACACAACAATGGTAGAAGTGATGTGTTCTTGATTTACTTTGATGTGATTTTTTTAATTTGAATTTTCATTTTATATTAGAACATGCGTAAAAGAATGTAGGTTAAACACTCATTTATGTCGTAGGGAAAGAAATAAAGAGTACGAGACAAAGTACTACGGAGTATATTATTTCAAATCATTTGTATCGCTTTGCGTATGTAATCGTATAACTATAAAATATGCGCCTATGCCATCAATTTTTTCCACGGAACCTAGACGGTGTAACTTCCCTTCAGTTTACAGAGAACCTTTTACGATTAATACATAGCGCAATTTAGGATATGAGTTTCATAATATAAAGAAAGATTTTGTGTAATCACTAAGAGTATAATTTCATATTTCACCTTTGCTTAAAGTGATGACTTCACTAACAAACACTAAAAACAAATCCTCCATTTAGGATATTTTAATTAATTTGGCAAAAAAAAAACATCAACATAAAAATTAAGCATCGATTTTAGTTTAGATAAATTAACATAACAAAGTCAAGACGCAATTTAGAATGTACTAAAAAACGTAGCACAAGAAAAATCCTTAACATTTTTGATATCTTAATTAAATTTGTCATTTAAAAAATCAACAACAAACTAAACACAAAATCAGTAAGTTAAATGAAGATTTGAATTTTAATGAAGATACTATCCTAAAACAAATTTAAAATTTAGTCAATATAAATCTTTAAAAACAGAGCATGAATTTTAACCTACAAAAGTTACAAAACATCACCCTACTGAATTTGTTTAAACATGAGATGATCGAGTGCACAAGTCACAAAAACAAAAATACAATCCTCGAAAGTTATTCAATGGAACTAAAAAAGTTCTCATTTTCAAGTCTAACAAATGATCTCACAATAAATTATCCAAATGAGAATAATTCGGGTTTGGCGCTTGGACTGTGAAACAGAACCGCAATCATTAGAAATTTTAATGACTGATCATGAGGTAAGTATCTTTGTGAAAATTTGATTTTTATTTTTACTACCTAAAAAATAAATTACATAAATAAGTCAATGAAAAATCAAAATCCTCATATATTATGGTGGTATTTGGCCTAGCTTTTACTTCCAAAAAACTTCAACTTGATCAAACACATATTTTTTATGGCTCGTATTGTTTCCATATGCCGAAACTTCCTATGGGATGGAGGGGTGGAAGGGAATAATCGAGCACTTGTGAGCTGGGAGAAGATATGTTGTCCTAAAGTTGAGGGAGGTTTGGGTCTGAGGGATATTATTATTTGGAATGAGGTTGCGGTTGCGAAATTGGCATCGTGGGTTTTCGATCAACCGGACAGGTTGTGGGTACGATGGGTGAATAGTGTCTATTTGAAAGGCTCGTCGTGGGTCGATTTTAAACCCCATTCTGATGTCACCTGGGCTTGGAGGAAAATTTGTCAGGCTAAGGACAAAATTAAGCACATGTTTGTGGAAGGTAAATGGCATGGATCGGAGCTTCATTATTCTATTTCGAAGGCATATGATGAATTAAGAGTCCCTAGGCCGAGGGTCACGTGGTGGAGGCTAGTTTGGAACAATTGGAATGAACCGAAACATGCATTCATTGCGTGGCTAGTGTTCCGTCGCGCACTGAATACACGTGTGAAGTTGTTACGGTTCGGGGTGACTGATTCGAACCTATGCTATATTTGTGACGCACATTCGGAGAGCATAGAACATTTGTTCTTTGATTGCTGCTGGAGTGCACGTGTTTTGTCGATAATGGGTGACTGGGTGATGCGGAAGATCCCGATAACTGGTGGACTTTTATGGGCGAATAAGGTAAGAGGCTCGAGACTTCAGTGCAAGATAATTCGGGCCATGTTTTCTGCTACGATTTATCACATTTGGAGGCAACGAAATATCTGCAGGCTTGAAGCGATGGTTCCGTTACCTCAGGTCACAGCTAGAGTAATCAAAAAAGATGTGCTAAATCGAGTAATGTGTAAGATAAAATATCCTATTCTTTCCAAAGACGCTAATTGGTTACATAAATTGATGTAATCAGTTGGTGCATTTGTAATTGGTTACACATTCTTTTAATATATACTTACCTTTCACAAAAAAAAAACACATATTTTTTGTATCCAAAAACTACTTTTTAAAAGCTCAGAATAAGCATCAAACTAGATTAAAGCCCGTGCGCTGCACGGGTTAGTTGGTTTCGGATTAATTGGCTTAATTACATTGATGTATATTCGTTAAATAAGAAACTTGATCAATCTATATCATTATAATAAATAAGATGATCACATGATATTAGTAATCAAACTTAATTTCAACTAAGTTTATAGTCTTAAGAGCTTATTTTAAAACTCAAAAAAATACATGTGAATAAATTTTTTGATTGATATATAATATAAGATTCTATCGCCTCATCATAATTTTTCGATATAGGATAATTTATTCAAGGTTTATAGTTTTAAAATATGCTTTTAAGACCCAGAAAAACGCACGATTACTCTTATTTATAATATAGAATCATCATCTTATTTTAATTTTTTCAATATGGGATAATTTTAGGTTTGTAGTCTTTTTAAAAAAAAATTTAAGACTCAAAAGATTGTTTGTTGATGTTTAAAACCAAAAGATGACTCATTTATTATATAAAATTCCATCACTTCGTCATAATTTTTCGATGTGGTATAATTTAATTACCTAATTGAGTTTATAGTTTTAAGAGCTATTTTGAAGACTTAAAAGAGTTTGTTTTTATATCTAAGTTAAATGATAGACGATTACTCTTTATTTATATAATCGAATTTGATCATCTGATTGTAGTATATACTTTTGATGAATGATTACTCTTATTTATATAATAAAAAAAATCTACCTTATTATAATTTTTCGACGTTGGATAATTTTAATTAAGTTTGTTTAAGTTTAGATATAGTCTAATTAAGAACTTTTATTTATAGACGGATGCATGATTACTCTTATTTATAATACATAGAATTCCATCCCACCATCTTAA
Source organism: Agrostemma githago (assembly GCA_958450325.1). Lineage (NCBI taxonomy): Eukaryota > Viridiplantae > Streptophyta > Magnoliopsida > Caryophyllales > Caryophyllaceae > Agrostemma > Agrostemma githago. The sequence goes on along the minus strand of OY288241.1, from coordinate 9,173,723 downwards.
TTTCGATGCGGGATAATTATACATTAACTATATACTTTAATTATACTTTTTTTAAGTTCAAAAGATTGTTGGTTAATATCTAAGAATGAAAGATTACGTACAATTATATCACCTCATTATAATTTATTTTGTTGACATCTAATGATGAATGATTAATCTTGTTTATAATATATAGAATTTTAAACAATGATTACTCTTATTTAGTAGAAATTCATAACCTCATCATAATTTTTCGATGTGGGAGAATTGCTTAAGTTGGTTGATGTCTAAGAAAAAAATTATAATTAGTTTATAATTTTTCTGATGTGGGATAGTTTTACTTAAGTTCCACCTTATTATAATTTTTCGATAGCTAAGTTTGTAGTCTTATTAAGAGACTTTTTAAGACTTAATTTTTTTTATACTATAAAGTTTCATCACCTTATGTGAGATTATTTTTACTTTGTAGTCTTATTAAGAGAGTTAAATGTTCTTTTATTGATATTTAATAAGAACAAATGATTTGTCTTATTTATAATATAGAATTCATTAACTTATCCTAACTTTTCGATGTGGGATGATTTATTTAAGTTTATAGTCTTCCATCAGCTCGTCAATTTTTTTCGATGTGAGATAATTTACTTAAGTTTATAGTCTTAAGAGCTCTTTTTAACTCTTGATTATAATACAAAGTATAGAATTTCATCACAATTTTCAATGTGGGATGATTTTAAGTTTGTAGTCTTGTATATTAAAAGTTTTTTTAAGACTTAAAAGTTTTTTTATTGGTATTTAACCCATAGGGTTGTATTTAAGGATTTAATCCACTTTTAATATAAACATATGGATTATCTTATTATATATTTTGGATGAATGATTACTCTTATTTATATAATAAAAAAAAACTCACTTTGTTATAATTTTTCGATGTGGGATAATTTTCCTTAAGTTTATTTAAGTTTAGATATAGTCTAATTAAGAATTTTAATTCATAGACGAATAATTACACTTATTTATAATATATAGAATTCCATCAATCCATCTTCATTTTTCGATGCGGGATAATTATACTTTAACTATTGCTGATTAATATCCAAGAACGAAAGATTACATAGAATTCTATCAATTTTTTTAGGACGAATGATTAATCTTATTTATAATATAGAATTTAATCACCTCATCATAATTTGGAGAAATGACTACTTTTATTTATATAATAGAATTCCATCATCTTATTATACTCTATTCGTTCACTATTTTTTCTCCATTACCTTAATATTTGTGAGGGGTATTTTAATGAAATGATTCAAAAAATAGTGACCGAAGGGAGTTTAATTTTTTGATGTGGGATATATAATTTACTTAAGTTTTTATAGCCTTGAGAGTGTTTTAAGACTCAAAAGAGAGTATAATTTTTCGATGTGAGATAATTTACTTAAGTTTATAGTCTTAAGAGTTTATTTAAGACTCAAAAGATTTTGATTGATATCTAAGAATCTAAGAACAAATAATTAGTCTTATTTATAATATAAAAATCCATCACCTTATTATAATTTGTCGATGTGGGATAAATTTAACTAAAATTTGTAGTCTTATTTATAATATAGAATCATTACCGTACCCTTTTTTAAACCCAAGACTACAAATTCATGACCTCATCCTAATTTAAAAAACAATGATATAGAATTTCATCGTAGTTTTTTTTTTAAAAACAAAAGTTTTTTTCTTGGTTGATATTTAAAAACAATGATTACTCTTCTTTATTATAAATTCATAACCTCATCATAATTTTTCGATGTGGGAGAATTACTTAACTTCATGATGTCTAAAGAATTTTTTTAGTTTTATTTATAATATAGAATTTCATCACCTTATTATAATTTTTTTATTTAAGTGTATAGTCTTAACAACTTTTTTAAGACTCAAAAGATTTATGTTTGATGAAATTTTATAATTTTTCGAATGTGAGATAGTTTTATTTGTTAAGTTTATAGTCTTAATATATATTTTAAGACTCAAAATATTTTTGGTTAATATCTAAGAGCACATGGTTACTACGAAGTATTATTTATAATATAAAGTTTCATCACCTTTATTTAAGTTTATAGTCTTCAATCCGTTAAATTGTGGGATGATTTTAAATTTGCAGTCTTATATATCAAAAGTATTTTGGTAGATATTTAAAACCGAATGATTACTAATATTTATAATATAGAATTCCATCACCCCTCATGATTTTTCGATGTGGGATAATTTAAAAGATATTTAAAACCGAATGATTACTCTTAGTAAAAAAAATTATCATCTCAATGTAGGATAATTACTTAAGTTTATAGTCTTAGAAACTCTTTTTGAGATTCAAAAGACTTTTGTTAGATATCGAAAAACGAATTATTACTCTTTATTTATAATATAGAATTTCATCATCATATTATAATTTGCCGATGTGGGATGATTTTAAAATTGTTATATGTTATAAATTCATCACATAATGTGAAACAAATGATATGAAATTTATACTCTAATGAAAGCATTTTTTAACACGAATCTAATTATTTCATTTTTATAATTTATTTTACGATAATGTTTTAAAAAATTGAACTCCAAAGGTTTTTACGTCAGAATTGTAAAATATCAAATTAATATAATAGATTAAATATATATTGTAATAATCAAAAGATTCTCTAATTGATTTTATGATACTTTCCTAATTTGACGTTTAATTAAACAGACCAATGAGATCGCTCGAAAAAAGCCTAAAATATATATATATATATTGATTGATTGATTGATGCTTCTACTTCTACTTAGAGGTGATCATGGGCCGGGTTGGGTCGGGTTTGGGTCGGGTTTTGCCATAAAATTATAGCCCACCTTGCGGGTTGGGCCGGATCGGGCCCACCAAACGGGCCGATTTGTAAAGCCCAAACCCGGCCCGTTCGGGTCACAACGATTGTTCGGGATTAAGTTAATATTTTTTTTACGTCACCTTTAAAAAAAATATTTATTAACACAAATTAACCAACATTTAATCAAGTTTTTTGCCCTCAGTCGACCCGATTAATAAACAAACCCTTTTTTACTAATATTTACTCAAAATTAATCAGACGACTAGAGTACATAATGATATATCAATACTCCGTATTAATAAATGTGAACAAAGTTTACCTCGAGTTCTCGATTAGACATTTCACACATAGTTTTGGTGTTGGACAATTTTTCGTATTATTATGTGTCACACTAACATATCACAGTACAAATATATATATATAGACACACACACACACACGGTATTAGTGTCCGTGTATAATAACTATGAACACATAAAAAAACATAAACTTCCATACAAAAATTGCACGACTTTTTGTGGACATGACGTAGGTCCACCCCGACGCGGCCACGCGCGGGTTTGGGTAGGCGAATGAATCTCGTGGTGAGATTGTTCTCGGGTTCGAAATTAAGTCAAAATGGAGTCGCCACCGAATTTTGTGGTTATTCGGAACCATACGAGCCCACTCTATGTCGTCATGGGCTATACACAAAGTAAGCCCACTTCGATTTCAGAGTTCATTGGGCTCGTCCCTTTGCATTGCAATACCGATTCCGTATAAACCGGCTTTCGTGTATAGAATGACTCTCGTGCGCCAAGGGTTTCGGGCATCCGGAAACCAAAGGTTCTGAGTAAGGGGTGAGGGTACGTGTTGGGAAGCCCACTAAGGACACCCAACCCCGCCCGCACATGGCGGCCTCTACTAAGACATCGTTCGTGTTCGTGTGAGCGCGCTAGTAAAACGATTAAATGATATGCAAACAGCGTTTTCGGGCTAAGCATATTAATAGTTTGTGAACTACGTCATTTAATGCATCTTATTTTTGGTCAAAGTGGTTTAGCATGCGAGGATCGTTTATAAAGCGTAAAAGCAAGTAAATAAACAAAGCTCGAAAGTAAAATAAAAACGTACAAGTTACACGGGCGGAAATACAACCCGGAATTCACAATACAACATTACGTAGAAGTAATAAAAATAACGCGATACAAAGATATGGACGGACCCGTATGTAAGCTAGACCGCGAAATGCGTAGATGGACTAACCCCGATTAAATACACATTGTATTGTGTACTAAACGAAGGACGGAAACATGAGACTGTGGCGTATTGCTAGCCCGATCCCATATCCCGTAGTCTTGTCCCGACTCATCACGTCAAAGGTGGTCAAAGTCGTTCTACGTGTCGTGTTGTGCATGGTTTTGAAAATAGGTTAGTCACGTGATAGTCTTTACACGTGATGACTAATGTCGATAAAAAAAGGCGAGGCTTGAAAGGTGTGTCAAGGCCCTCGGTTATGGGGCTACAGGACTCACTCGGTCGAGTCATGGCCTGACTCGGCCGAGTGCGTCCTAAAAGAAGCTTCTGCCCACGGTTTGGGGTGCTACTCGATCGAGTAGCAGGTGTACTCGGTCGAGTGGCACCTGTACGAGTTGTGACTCGTGATTTATGTGTCTTAAATTTGAAGGTTGGCCGAATTGAATCAAAATATTGACGAATTTAGATTTAATTCGGTTTGCCACGATAAACGTGATTTTTAGAAAATGAGTTCACGTGATTGGCTTTACGCGTGTCGACTAAGAGTCGTAAAAAAAAAAGACGAGGCTTAAATGTTGCATCCAAGCTCTCGGTTTTCTGGGCTATAGGATCCACTCGGTCGAGTCATGGCCTGACTCGGTCGAGTGTGCCCTTGGGAAGTAGTCTGCCCGGTTTTGTGGACACTACTCGATCGAGTGGCCTATGCACTCGGTCGAGTAGTCCCTGTGCGAGTGTTAACTTGTTTCATTTTTGGGGTTGAAAACGACGGTCGGTCGAGTTAAATACAAATATCGTTTGATTCGAATTTAACTCGACCTCCGGTACTACAATCGTGTACATATACGATCATAATACCGTCGTCGGGATTTTATGAAGTGTTTGTGTTAGAAAATTTGAATTAGTAACGAAATGCTTCCCTCTACGTCACGACATCGAAACTAACCCTTTCGGGTTATGTGATGTCGGTTTTCGTGTCAATGGGTTCCGCACTAATTAAAATGGGATCGAATGCGTCCAACTACGATTAGTCACGATCACGTCACGCCTTTGAGCACATTGGGGCGGGGCTCCTCGAAAGGGCTCCACCTCCGTCGTTGCTCGTAAAAGGATTAGACGGACTTTAGGCGACAATTATAGTCAAACGTATCCGAAACCGAGATTTTGATACTAGTTATATATATATACACGGTATGGTTATAATGTTAGCAACGAAATGTAAAAGTTAGTATGCAAAAAAAAGTAAAATGTTAGAGTGTTAGATGTTAGAGTGTTAGGATTACGATACTAGTAAAAGTACAAAATAAACGATACAAAAACATAAGCGTAAATAACAAAGATAGAAACGGGGTTTTGGGACACCCTCAACATACATGCTTAGTAAGGACCTCGGAAATGGGCTCGCAAATAGTGACGGGACTATGGAGTATCGAGGATGTATGTAAGTTATGGTGTGTGCGTGTGTTGTCGGTTTATCGAGGGACAAGGGACTCGGTCTTTTGTGTATAGGGCTTAGGGTTGCTAAGGCTTGTAGTGTAGAGAGTATAGATAGATTAGGGTAGAAGCTTAGGGTAATTTTGCATTAGTTGCCTCCTTGAATGCAATGGGTTTGAAGGGGTATTTATAGGCTTCACCCCGTCCTAGGGTCACTCGATCGAGTGCCCTAGTGCACTCGGTCGAGTGCCTTCAGGAATGAATCTGGTCCGGTTTTTGACGCTCCACTCGAGCGAGTGGCCAATCCACTCGACCGAGTGGATCAATTAGGCCGGGCTATTTTGGGCGTGATTGCCCTTGATTTATGCTTAATTGATTATGATTGATTTGGCTAATTTTGGCTGATTCGTGAGCGATTTGGATAGATTTGTGAACCTGGTGCATGTTTTGGGAACGCACCCGGTCGCTCTTTGTGTCGGGTTTGTCTTGGCCGGGTTTTGACCTGGTCGCTAAAAGACGGGAATTATTTTTGGTGCCGGTTTTGGCCCAAATTAGTCTCATTTTGCTCGGAACGACCCACTGGGCCTGAATTTGAGGTCTGTTTTGTGAGATTATTACTCCGCTAAAAGTCCATGTCAGATATTATTGATTTCGGGCCCAAATCCGAGCATACTAAGTCACGTTTGCGTCCGATCATCATCGGGTGTTTGTCGGGAACTGCTATAGACACTAGCAGGCAAAATGCGGGTGTCTACAGAGCCCCCACTCTGACTGAGGCTTGGACAAGGCGAAAGTCAGAGTAGCCACCAGGCCAATCGCAGATTACGACCTGGCAGCCTTCCGGTCGGGTCGTTTATAGTCCAGTAGACTTGCGTGAAGGGCTCGCCAGCCATAAGCAGAGGGTCATACCTGTCCTGCCGATGATAGCTCCGCGGGGAGTCAGACTTGTTGCATAAGTCCTAGGCGTGCCTATATGTGGGCCCATCCTGTACCATTTCGGGGAAAATGCCGTCTCGGGTGTTCCGCTGGGGAAATATGTGAGTCGTACGGGCTTGCTTTTGAAGCCTTGAGTCGTGCCTGACCTGATGATGATGCTCCGTGGGGAGTAAAACTTGCCTTTTGGGGCGTAGGTGTACCCGTATGCCGACACATCGCGTCTTGGATGTAGCATACCGGGGAAAGTTGACTCCGTTGGGGAATAAAACTTGTGCTTGGAGGTGTAGGAGTACCCGTATGCTGATACATCACATTTTGGATGTAGCGTTCCAGGAGAACACCGACTCACGCTGGGGAGTAAAGTAGCTGCGCGGGGACTTGCTTTTGAAGTCTTGGGGTGTACCTGTATGCTGACACATGATAAATTGCATGTAGCACATAGGCAAAACACCGACTTGTGCTGGGGAAGAAAGCACCGGTTTTTTGAAAAAAGTTGAAATTTTCGAAGAAGGAATTTTTTTAGAAAGAATTTAGGAAAGCTCAGGATAACTAGATTCCTATTCTGGGTTGAAGTCAGGCCTGCGCATGTTGGGGCCCAATTTGCTGAGGAGGCAGGGTTAGTCAGGTTACTGCCAGGCTTCCATATTATAAATACAGGTTTCCTGCTTCAGCTTTCTGCACCTCAAATCAAAACCCTTCTCTTCTCTAAAAAAGAATCTCTCAGTCTTTTAAGGAATCAAGTTCCTGCCATGGGTATCGAGCATCTCACTTCAATGCTTTTCGCCTGGTCCCAACACTTTCGGGATGACGACCGGATTCAGCTGACCCAAATGGGGATTACCAGCCTATTTCCTCTTAGGCGTCTGGTGCCTGACGTGCATTTTCTAGATGCTTGTTTGGCGCTTTGGGACACTACCCACCACGTCTTCGCGTTCCCGCGGGGAGAGATATGCCCTCTTCCCGAGGAGATCGCAGCCATTGGCGGTTGGAGCCCTGTCGCTCGCCCTGCCATTCCTCCGTTCTACCCGGACCCGAGGAGGAGACTAAGGGATTTCTTGGGTCTGTCTCATGCTGAGACAGATCGAATGGTGCGGGGAGATACTGTCTCCCTTTTCGACTTGGCTGACAAGTTCATGAATAGCCAGGATGTAAGGGCTACGCCTTCTCACCGGCGTAGGGCCTTCGCGTTTTGCATGCTGCATCGCTACGTCTTCGAGGGGTTGATGGATGCTGACTCGTGCGTGGGCCAGATTAGGCTGATCGGAGTGGTTGACCAGATGGAGACTGGTCACAGCCCTGCTTGGCTAGTCACGGGAGAACTCATCATGGGTCTGGATGCTAGGCGACTTGACCCGACCCGGCAACTGACGGGGAGTATCCTTATTCTGCAGGTAAACGTCTTTCGATTTTTTCAATTTTGGTTCGCGCGATTTTTTGTTTCGCGGTTTCTTGAAGTCCGTAAGTCACTCGATCGAGTGGACCTACCACTCGATCGAGTGGCATCTGTTAAGTGCTTCTGCCGGCCTGTGAAGGGCTTACTCGATCGAGTCAGAGGGTGTACTCGATCGAGTGTCATACCTGATAGGCTTCTGTTTGTTTTAGCGAGTCTTACTCGATCGAGTCAGAGGGTGTACTCGGTCGAGTGCCATACCTGACGAGCTTCTGGTTGTCTTAGAGAGCCTCACTCGATCGAGTCAGAGGGTGTACTCGATCGAGTGGGCTGTAGCGAACCATTCCGTTACTCATGAGTTGCGTGTACACGTCTGCAGGTTTGGTTGTCGGAGCGCTTGTCGATCATAGAGCCTCCTCCGAGCGTTCCAAACTACCGTAACAACCAACTTAGTTCCAGAGGGCGCAAGATAAGTTCGAATCACCATATAAATCGAGCTTACTGGGATGAGGAATTGGTGTTCCATGGTGGCCCGTTGATTAGGTGGACGGTTGCTTGGTGGTTCCTTTCCAAGCTGACGGGATTGGCCAAGAGGGACCAAGCTCGTTATCTCGTGATCCTGTCCCTTGACTGGACAGTTCACATCTACCCGGACCGCATTCTGAGGCAGTTCGGTTCGTCTCAGCGCATTCCTGAGACTGAAGCCATCATTAGCGTCTCGCTCCAACTGACGGACGCTATGTGCGACACCTGGTTGCAGAGGTGGTTTACCCGTCCTACATGGACTATTCCCAACCCTTGCCAATCTGCTTGGGTTTCTCGAGCCTATGAGAAATGGACTTCTGAGGAGTCCGAGGAAGCTCGCAAAGCTCTGAAGGTCGATGAGGCCTTCGAACTGGTCCGCCGGGAGACGGCAAAGGACAACAGGGGATTCTACGATGAGGGAGAGACCCCTGCTACCTTAGTCCGATTAGAGTCGGGTCTTAAGTCACATACTAAGACTCGAGCTAAAGATGCCGGTGCTAGTGGCACGCGGGGGCGGCAAAGCCCCCAGACTGACTTGGAGCGGCGACTTGGGCCAAGGCTGGCGGCCCGGGACCGACTAGGTCCGCGTGACCGGCTCCCCGAGCCCGTAAGGGCTCGACTTGGGCCAATCGAGGTGGATGAGGACTCAAGTTCCAAGAAGCGAGTCCGAGCTAAAGAGGTTCCTGTGGTGATTCGGGAACGCTCTCCTCCGCGTCGTCGTCAGTGGACGGCCAAGGAGGCCAAGGACAAAGGGAAGGGCAAGATGCCCTGAATGCCGAGTCCTTAGTTTTATTATTTAGATATTATTATTATTTTTGTCGTGTGCTTTTTTGTAGTTTTTTTTTTTGAATTCCTGCACTTGTAATTTTCCCAAGCTTTTTGGGATTTTCTTTTTTTTGTGATAAATAAAGGGAAGTTTATTATTAAAACCGTTCCTGTCTTTTCTCGATTGCATTGGTTGTGCCCTTTTGAGGGGCTGCCTACGTATCCGCAATTAGCAAAATCAAACCAAACGTAGTTCAGGCTTAAGAAATTGCAATCTCGAATTACACCAAGACTATTGGTTCAAGATGTTTTGCGACAGTAGAATAAATAATTCTAGCTCATTGACTTGCTTTTTGTAAAATAAATGATTTTGATAAAAATTGCTAATGACATTGAGAAATGGCTAAGGGTAGTAACGCTTCAGCTGGTCCAGGTTGGTTGGGTTGACAAATTCATTCCCGTCCAGGTCCGTCAGCATTACTGCTCCCCCTGATAGGATTTTCTTCACCAGATACGGCCCAGCCCAGTTGGGTTTGAATTTTCCCCTTGGGTCCACTGGTAGCAAGGCTCGAACAGACTTAAGGACTAGATCCCCTTCTTTAATGTTCCTGGGCCTTACTCGCTTGTTGAAGGCTCGTTGGATCCGTTTTTGGTAAATTTGAATGTTGTTGAGAGCGCGGGACCGTCGTTCGTCAAGTAGAACTAACGAATCGTATCGTGCTCGAACCCAGTCAGCTTCGGGTACTTGACTTTCTAGCAGAATTCTGAGGGACGGTACCTCTAGCTCCACTGGTTGGACTGCCTCCATCCCATAGGTTAGGTAGTATGGTGTCGCTCCGGTTGCGGTGCGAATTGACGTCCGGTACCCCCATAGGGCAAAAGGTATTTTGTCGGGCCAGTCCCGATAATTATCAGCCATCTTTTTGAGTATGGTGACAATCGTTTTATTGGCTGCCTCTACCGCTCCATTGGTTTGGGGACGGTAGGGCGAGGATGTGTGCCTCTGAATTTTGTATTTAGCCAGTAGGGCCGCGGTCTCAGCTTGGAAATGAGTTCCATGATCACTGATAAATTCATGCGGGATTCCATACCGGCATATTATCTTGTTTTGGATAAATTTGGCGACATGCTTAGCATTGAGGATGCGATATGATTCAGCTTCGACCCATTTGGTGAAATAGTCGATAGCCACCAAAATGAAGCAGTGTCCACCAGTACCGGAGGGATTCACTTTCCCGATTATGTCGATACCCCAGGTTGAGAACGGCCAGGGTGACGTCATGGTATAGAGCAGAGATGGCGGCATATGCTGTACATTGCCGAAGATTTGACAGTTATGGCAATGTTTGACATATAACTGGCAGTCGGCCTCCATGGTGTTCCAGTAATACCCGAGCCTCATGATTTTTCGGACCAGCATGTGAGCATTCATGTGTGGACCGTTTTCGCCATCATGTACTTCGGCCATTACCTTCTCGGCCTTATATTTGTCAACACAAAGGAGAAGAGCCCCTTGTGCCGTCTTTTTGTACAGTTGCCCGTCATCAGTTCGGATGAACTGGGTGGCTAGCCTCCGTAGGGCTTTCTTGGCTCGGTTTTCCGTCCCGGGGGGATACTCTCCGTTGGTTAGGTATGTTAACACGGCTTGGTACCATGGTTCGGGATCGGTTATCTCGATGTCTTCAATGTCATAGACGTATGCCGGCTCGGATCGTCTTTCGACGCAAATTGGCATACTGGTCACATGGTCGGGAATGTTCAGTAAAGATGCTAATTTTGAGAGTGCATCTGCAAACTGATTTTCTTCCCGAGGCAGGTATATGTATTCTACCTTTTGGAATTGTTTCTCGAGATCCCTTACTCGTGCCTGGTAGGCCACGAGATTAGCATTCCGAGTCTTCCATTTTTGAAGTGCTTGGTTAATGACCAAGGATGAGTCACCATGTACCCGGAGATTTGTGATCCCTAGGTTGGCGGCGGCTTGTAGCCCATAAATGCATGCTTCGTATTCTGCTGTATTGTTAGTGACGTCAAAGTCCAGTTTGATGGAGACGGGAGTATGCTCTCCTCTTGGTGAAATTAGGAGGACCCCGACTCCGAACCCTCGAAAATTAGATGCTCCGTCGAAGTATAAATCCCATGTTTCGGCATCGGTATGGAAGATATCTTCGTCTGGGAAGGACCAGGTGTCGGTGTGTCCTTCCTCGGTTACCGGGCTGTCGGCGAGGAATTCAGCTACTATTCGCCCCTTAATAGCTTTTAAAGGTACAAATTTTAGGTCGAACTCTGCCAACATTAGAGTCCATCTTGAAATCCGGCCGTTGAGGATGGGTTTCTCGAAGAGGTATTTGATCGGGTCCATCCTGGATAGCACATGGACCTCATAGCTGAGCATATAATGTCGGAGCTTTTTAGTGGCCCAGACTAGAGCCAAGCACGTCTTTTCGAGCATGGTATATTTGCACTCATACTCTAAAAACTTCTTACTGATGTAATAGATGGCTCGCTCTTCGGAGTCAACTGTCTGAGCCAGCATAGCCCCCATGGCTGTCTCGGTCGTTGTTAGGTATAACGACAGAGGCAAGCCGGGTTGAGGTGGCATCAAAACCGGCGGTGCAGACAGAATTTCTTTGATTTTGTCGAGAGCAGCTTGGCATTTGTCATCCCATAGTACCCGTTCCCCTATTTTCAGTTTCTTGAAAATTGGTTCACATACCATGGTTAGCTTGGAAATGAATCGACTAATATACTGAACTTTCCCGAGAAATCCCCTTATTTCTTTTTCGGTTTTAGGAGCTTGCATCTCGGTAATGGCTTTGATTTTAGCTGGGTCGACTTCGATACCTCGTTGGCTAACGATATGACCCAGTAATTTGCCTGACGTTACCCCAAAACTGCATTTCTGAGGGTTTAGCCTCATGTTGTATTTGCGCAGTCGGGTGAAGAATTTTCTTAGAGCGGTGATGTGACCGCCTCGTTCTTTGGATTTGACGATCATGTCGTCTACATAGACCTCTACCTCTTTATGCATCATGTCGTGTAGTAAAGTGGTAGCGGTCCTTTGGTATGTGGCCCCGGCATTAATGAGACCAAATGGCATGACGGTGTAGCAGTAAGTACCCCAAGGTGTAGTGAAGGTAGTCTTATTCATGTCTTCTTCCGCCATCTTGATTTGATTATACCCGGCATACCCGTCCATGAATGACAGAAGGGCATGATCGGCCGTGTTATCCACCAGTATGTCGATGTGTGGTAACGGAAAATCATCCTTCGGGCTTGCTTTGTTAAGATCCCGAAAGTCTACGCATACCCGCACCTTACCGTCCTTTTTAGGAACCGGCACGATGTTTGCAACCCAGTCCGGATATTCGGACACTTGTATGAAGCCGGCTTTGAATTGTTTGTCGACTTATTCCTTTACTTTGAGAGACCACTCGGGCCTCATTCGACGAAGCTTTTGTTTGACCGGTTTGCACCCATCTTTGATAGGTATGTGGTGCTCGGCTATTTCCCGGTCTATCCCCGGCATGTCCTTGTAGGACCACGCGAAGACATCTTTGAACTCTTGGAGGAGGTTTATGAACTGTTGTTTCTCCTCGGGATCTAAGGATAACCCTATCTTAAGTATCTGAGGCTCTAAGGTTGTTCCCACGTTTATGGATTCGGTCTCTTCAATTACCGGATTCCGGGATTCCCTTTGCTCTAGTTGCTCGATCAGATGTGGAGGTAAGGGTACCTGTTCGTCGGATTTCTCAATGTCATAGCATAAATCATTTTTGAAAACAGGATTTAAAAGAGACAAGTCGTAAGCAGAACGGTTGTTATTATTAATTGAAAATTTGGAAAACAGCTCAAAGAGAGCAGCCATCTGATCATTGGTCAGAGGCGGAATTGGTAAAGCACTCGGGACAGACCCCGAGATGCTAGCAGCAGGAATGATAGAAGGGAGGGGGGTTACAGGAGTGACTCTAGCACCGACTTCTCTAGACTCGACCTCAGACTCTGACTCAGACTCCGACTCAGACTCGGACTCAGACTCAGGCATGTCTCCCTCTCCGGCGACCAGCTTGTAGATCCTTCCTTGACTGTCAGTCCACTTGACAGTCTTCCTCCAGGCCCTTTTTCCCGTCTCGGAGCCAACATCTGAGATCAGCTTGGTCGGGTCAAACCTGTTGCTGCGGAGAATTAGGTTGACCAGGTCTTCCCTTGGAGTCGGGGCTACGGGGTCTTCCCCGAAGAGTAGCCCCAGCGCGGGCTCGATATCGTCCGCTCCTTTGGACTGGGTGAGGGTGAACACCTCATCTGGGATGTAGTTGCAATCCCGGGCCAAGTGGGTCCCGAGGTGCGTTGCATTGGGTTGGTATAGTCCAACCTGGACAGCCCCGAATACGGGTGTGACAAAGTAGTCAGACAACCGTGGGCTATAAGGGCTCAAGTAGGTACCCTTCATAATGTTGCAGGCTTTTTCAATTCCTGCTCGGACAACGTTGTCCGGAGTGAGGGCATAGCCAAGGCCGAAGTGAGAGTCTTCGTCCTTAAGGACCTCGATGATCTTCCCAGCTGGAAGGTCGGGTCGAGAGGTAGCCCCCGGAAGGTACCCTAGGTTCTGGAGCATCGTGTCAATGCTCGTGGTGAAGTAAGGCCTGAAAAGGTACTCTTCCTCGATCATCCCCACAAAGTCGAACCCCCAGAGGTCCGCGCGGCCCGTGGCGTTACAGCTAGCCACGGTCATTGGGGTCGCCTCTAGAGTAATAATACCGTCGAGTAGAGGCATCTTGATCTTGCGGTGGAGGGTGGAGGATACAGCTTTCACCGCGTGAATCCACGACCTTCCTAAGAGTAGGTTGAATGAGGAGGTGACATCAATCACCTGGAATTCAAGCTCCTTTTCTACTGGGCCCGTGATGATGGTCAGTTTTATGGCCCCAGCTACCGACTTTGGGCTCCCATCAAAGGCTTGGATGGTTTGAGCAGTCGGAATATAGTCAGCCTCGGTAATGCCGAGGGCTTTGGCGGTCCTTAGAGGAAGGACATTCACGGCCGACCCGTCGTCAACTAGGGTCATCGGGAGGTACTTCCCCCGGCAAATCACCGTGATGTAAAGGGCCAAGTTGTGGGAGGTCCCGAATGGCGGTAGATCGGCTTCGGAAAATGTGATCATTGGGCCTCCTACTTTGGTCTTACCCTTTAGGTGGGGTAGGACCGTGGCTACCATTTCAGCGGGGGTAGCCAGAGAGTCGATCTTGACTTGATCGAGAGCCTTTGTAAGCGCCTCTCGATGTTCTTGCGAGCTAACCAGGAGTTGCCATATAGTGAGGTCAACTCGGGTTCTCTTCAATTGCTTCACGACGGCTGTTTCGGCGGTCGGCTCTTCAGGGGCGACTTCCATCCCGAGTGGATCGGTGATGGTTGTCGGGATAGGGGTGTCCCTAGCGCTTGTGGCTAAGTAGGGACGACCAAGGTTGTTGCTGGCTAGGACTCGAGTTTTGACCTCTCGAATCTGTTCAAGGGTGATGGGAACGGCTTCCCCTTTAGCGAGGTAGATATCATCTTCGTCGTCAAACCAGATCCCGTTCACTTGCGGGACGTAGGGGGAGATAAGGTGAGAGCAGTCGATCACCTCCCCGGCAAAAATGGCATGGGAGCTGAAAGGGTTCTCCTTGTTGCTGGGCTTATCACCGGGTAGCGGGATTTTTCCGCTTTCAATCAGGTCCTGGATCAAGTGTTTTAGCTTCCAACATTTCTCGGTATCGTGCCCATTGCCTCGGTGGTATTGGCAGTAGGCCTGGGCATTGTAGTTCTTGGAGCGTCGCTCGACCGGAACTTCAGGAGTTGGGCCTATCGGTTGGATTAGGCCTTTGGAGGATAGCCTTTGTAAGGCATAAGTATAGGTATTACCTATATCAGTGAAGACCCGAGGTGGGGTGCTCTTCTTGGACGGGGCATCTAGTAGATTGACCGCGTCAAAAATGCTGCGGGTTGCAGCCTGGGGCTTTGTGGTGGATGAAGAGGCCCCTTGGTATCCTTTGCTAGTAGCCTTGGTGAGGCTTTCTAGTCTCAGGTCATCTTCGATCCTCATACCCATTTCAGTAAGGGTGGTGAAATTGGGTATGACTGCGTACCGGAGGTGAACCCGGTAGGAAAGGAGGAGGTTCTTGACAAAAGCCTCCACTAGGGTCTTCTCGTTGGGCTTATCGACCAACTTCACGCTCTCGGCCCTCCAGCGTTGAAGGTATTTAGTGAAACCTTCTTTTGGCTCTTGGGCCATGACCTCCAGAGATCGCATTGTGGTTTGGATCTCGGTGTTGTCAGCATAGTTCCGAGCGAACTCGGTAGCCACATCATCCCATGTAGGGTATTTTTTCGGGTCTAGCCTATAGTACCAGGCCCGTGGGTGCTTCTCAAGGGATGCAGCAAAAAGGTTTTTGAACATGGATGAGTCCACTCCCTTGATGGCCATGAATTCCTTGAAGGCTCGTACATGTAGTAACGGGTCCTCAGTTCCCTCGAACATGGGCAAACCCGTGAGGTTCAGGTTTGCGGGCAGCTTGTCACTCACCGTGGAGTACTCTCGGCTATTCTCCCGGTGGATATTGTTACTCCCAGTCAAATGGACTTGTTCTTCTAGCCGGCGCACTGCGCTGACCAGTTCAGTTATGGGCCCAGTAGTTCCGACATTAGGGGTCCCTTGCTCCACCGTAGCTAGGCGAGCAACAATGGCCACTTGGCCAGCCCTCATTTCGGTTAGTTGGGCCTCGATGTCGGTTTGCTTCGCGACCATGGCGTCTAAAGCAGTTTGCAGACTGTTCAAAGTAGCCATCCTTCGAGCGTGTCTGGTTGCCGGCGGCCTGTCTGTAAGAACACCGCGTAATCAGAAACCAAACCCAGATCTCGGAAAAGGAAAGGAAAAGTACATCCCGAGCAACACTAGGAAAGAAGACTAGGGACTCGAGAAAGACATCTAGACGGATGACTCGATGGGTGGTATAACTCCCTTAGGATTTCGGCTTTGTGGGCCTAGTCCCGTTCGAAGGAAGGTCCACGTGAGACTTTTCCCCAGACTTTTGACTCGAGTGTATGGACAGACTTTCCTTTGTAGGGGTATGCCCTACGCGGGTTGGTCGTGCCTTGACTGATAAGGCGGACTCGGGAAAGGGGGGAAACTCGTGATATAGGATCAGCGGAGTTCCGACGCTATAGACCTTCGACATACTATGCAAAGACCCGACACACGACTAGACGGTAGGTCCTATAATAAGGAAGGTTTACTAGGATAGTTGGATGTTTGAAATTTGAATATTGAATGAGCGGAAGAAATTCCGGGAGCTTTTAAAAAAAACAGCATTCCGAAAACCAAGATTAGAATTTTGAAAAATTCAGAAAATCGAGACGGTGCTGGAAATTCACGAATTAAAATGGGCAGCATGCCGACTAGAGAAAAAGGATAATTTGAGTCAAATCAGTTGATCCTAAATTTCGGCGGCATTCCGAGTTTTGAAAATTGGATATTTCGAAAAGACGGGTCCCGAAACGGACAGCATTTCGGGTTTTTCAAAATTTGGGTGTTTTTGGAAAGATGCATTTTTTGAAATGACGGTTTTTGAAAAATGACACGGAAACCAAGTAGCACGTAGTCAAACAAGCATTATAACGACGCTTATGTATGCTTTACACTAAGTCTCGGTCAGTCACAATAGGGTCTATACCAACAACGATCGCATTCTCACGAAACGGGACGGACTTCCTAGCCAATTTTGAACTAGAACCTGCCGTAAAACCCCGGTGAGTTCCGCCATCGAAGTCTTTAGTGCACCCATGTAGGAATGCACCGTGGTATAGTGGGACGTCGGTCACAAGTAACCGGCCCGGGCAAAATTTGGGTTATGCATGAACCATTAAACTAATGCGCACACACTAATATTCGAACGATTTCTCTTCGAGTCTCACCCTAGGAACCCCGATGCCATGTAGTACATCAGGTATCCCCAGCGGAGTCGCCAAATTGTGGACATGACGTAGGTCCACCCCGACGCGGCCACGCGCGGGTTTGGGTAGGCGAATGAATCTCGTGGTGAGATTGTTCTCGGGTTCGAAATTTAAGTCAAAATGGAGTCGCCACCGAATTTTGTGGTTATTCGGAACCATACGAGCCCACTCTATGTCGTCATGGGCTATACACAAAGTAAGCCCACTTCGATTTCAGAGTTCATTGGGCTCGTCCCTTTGCATTGCAATACCGATTCCGTATAAACCGGCTTTCGTGTATAGAATGACTCTCGTGCGCCAAGGGTTTCGGGCATCCGGAAACCAAAGGTTCTGAGTAAGGGGTGAGGGTACGTGTTGGGAAGCCCACTAAGGACACCCAACCCCGCCCGCACATGGCGGCCTCTACTAAGACATCGTTCGTGTTCGTGTGAGCGCGCTAGTAAAACGATTAAATGATATGCAAACAGCGTTTTCGGGCTAAGCATATTAATAGTTTGTGAACTACGTCATTTAATGCATCTTATTTTTGGTCAAAGTGGTTTAGCATGCGAGGATCGTTTATAAAGCGTAAAAGCAAGTAAATAAACAAAGCTCGAAAGTAAAATAAAAACGTACAAGTTACACGGGCGGAAATACAACCCGGAATTCACAATACAACATTACGTAGAAGTAATAAAAATAACGCGATACAAAGATATGGACGGACCCGTATGTAAGCTAGACCGCGAAATGCGTAGATGGACTAACCCCGATTAAATACACATTGTATTGTGTACTAAACGAAGGACGGAAACATGAGACTGTGGCGTATTGCTAGCCCGATCCCATATCCCGTAGTCTTGTCCCGACTCATCACGTCAAAGGTGGTCAAAGTCGTTCTACGTGTCGTGTTGTGCATGGTTTTGAAAATAGGTTAGTCACGTGATAGTCTTTACACGTGATGACTAATGTCGATAAAAAAAGGCGAGGCTTGAAAGGTGTGTCAAGGCCCTCGGTTATGGGGCTACAGGACTCACTCGGTCGAGTCATGGCCTGACTCGGCCGAGTGCGTCCTAAAAGAAGCTTCTGCCCACGGTTTGGGGTGCTACTCGATCGAGTAGCAGGTGTACTCGGTCGAGTGGCACCTGTACGAGTTGTGACTCGTGATTTATGTGTCTTAAATTTGAAGGTTGGCCGAATTGAATCAAAATATTGACGAATTTAGATTTAATTCGGTTTGCCACGATAAACGTGAGTTTTAGAAAATGAGTTCACGTGATTGGCTTTACGCGTGTCGACTAAGAGTCGTAAAAAAAAGAGACGAGGCTTAAATGTTGCATCCAAGCTCTCGGTTTTCTGGGCTATAGGATCCACTCGGTCGAGTCATGGCCTGACTCGGTCGAGTGTGCCCTTGGGAAGTAGTCTGCCCGGTTTTGTGGACACTACTCGATCGAGTGGCCTATGCACTCGGTCGAGTAGTCCCTGTGCGAGTGTTAACTTGTTTCATTTTTGGGGTTGAAAACGACGGTCGGTCGAGTTAAATACAAATATCGTTTGATTCGAATTTAACTCGACCTCCGGTACTACAATCGTGTACATATACGATCATAATACCGTCGTCGGGATTTTATGAAGTGTTTGTGTTAGAAAATTTGAATTAGTAACGAAATGCTTCCCTCTACGTCACGACATCGAAACTAACCCTTTCGGGTTATGTGATGTCGGTTTTCGTGTCAATGGGTTCCGCACTAATTAAAATGGGATCGAATGCGTCCAACTACGATTAGTCACGATCACGTCACGCCTTTGAGCACATTGGGGCGGGGCTCCTCGAAAGGGCTCCACCTCCGTCGTTGCTCGTAAAAGGATTAGACGGACTTTAGGCGACAATTATAGTCAAACGTATCCGAAACCGAGATTTTGATACTAGTTATATATATATACACGGTATGGTTATAATGTTAGCAACGAAATGTAAAAGTTAGTATGCAAAAAAAAGTAAAATGTTAGAGTGTTAGATGTTAGAGTGTTAGGATTACGATACTAGTAAAAGTACAAAATAAACGATACAAAAACATAAGCGTAAATAACAAAGATAGAAACGGGGTTTTGGGACACCCTCAACATACATGCTTAGTAAGGACCTCGGAAATGGGCTCGCAAATAGTGACGGGACTATGGAGTATCGAGGATGTATGTAAGTTATGGTGTGTGCGTGTGTTGTCGGTTTATCGAGGGACAAGGGACTCGGTCTTTTGTGTATAGGGCTTAGGGTTGCTAAGGCTTGTAGTGTAGAGAGTATAGATAGATTAGGGTAGAAGCTTAGGGTAATTTTGCATTAGTTGCCTCCTTGAATGCAATGGGTTTGAAGGGGTATTTATAGGCTTCACCCCGTCCTAGGGTCACTCGATCGAGTGCCCTAGTGCACTCGGTCGAGTGCCTTCAGGAATGAATCTGGTCCGGTTTTTGACGCTCCACTCGACCGAGTGGCCAATCCACTCGACCGAGTGGATCAATTAGGCCGGGCTATTTTGGGCGTGATTGCCCTTGATTTATGCTTAATTGATTATGATTGATTTGGCTAATTTTGGCTGATTCGTGAGCGATTTGGATAGATTTGTGAACCTGGTGCATGTTTTGGGAACGCGCCCGGTCGCTCTTTGTGTCGGGTTTGTCTTGGCCGGGTTTTGACCTGGTCGCTAAAAGACGGGAATTATTTTTGGTGCCGGTTTTGGCCCAAATTAGTCTCATTTTGCTCGGAACGACCCACTGGGCCTGAATTTGAGGTCTGTTTTGTGAGATTATTACTCCGCTAAAAGTCCATGTCAGATATTATTGATTTCGGGCCCAAATCCGAGCATACTAAGTCACGTTTGCGTCCGATCATCATCGGGTGTTTGTCGGGAACTGCTATAGACACTAGCAGGCAAAATGCGGGTGTCTACACTTTTTTTTTTTAAAAAAATGAGATAAAAAACACATGATTTTCCACATAAAAGAAGTTTAAAAACATAAATTATGTATTTTTTAAAAGTCGGGCCGGGCCGGGCCAAAATTTGGGCTTTAAGGTCGGCCCATACCCGGCCCAAAATTTACATCGGGCTAAGATCGGGTCGGGCTTCGGGCTTTTTTGGGCCAACACGACGGCCCAAGCCCTTGAAAAAATCGGGTCGGGTTGGGTCGTCGGGCCTGGGCCATTTGATCAGTTGTACTTCTACTTTTTTGCTTCAAAATCATTTAATGCATAAATAATAAATTTTCTACGGAATACCCCTCAACTATTGGCTTTTCCAAGTGGTATCCCCGCCTTTTTCGAATTACAAGGTGTACCCCTAAACTTTACTCATCATTCCATATTATAACCAAGTGATAAGTATATTACAATTTTTTTTGAAAATAAATAATTAACATATTAATCAATCTAATTTAATGCTTCAAACCACCTCTCTTTCTTTACCATTAACCAAGTCACTAAATGCTCACCACAATGCACCTCTGTTGTCGGTCGACGTTGACCTCTCTACCTCACTCTTTAAATCCTACAACCTCAATTTCTTCATCACCCCTATGTCGTAGTGTGGTGGAATGAATTTTTTCGAGTAAAGAATGCAAATTGAAGAAATATATCATGGTTGATGAAAGTCAATTAGGGAATAATCACTATTTACATCATCAATTAAGAAATTTTCGTTGAAAAATCATAACTTTGGTTATTATATAGAGTAATTTACAAAGTTTAGGGGTACACCATGTAATTCGAAAAAGGCGGGGTACCACTTGGAAAAGCCGATATTTGAGGGGTACTCCATAGAAAAACCCATTTTTTAATAAAATGATATAAATAGGTACTCATTCACATTTTTGCATTCTCTACAAATAGAGATCCATCTTGATATCCTTTTAAAACATAGTTTTTCATTTTTTTTCATTTTGTAAAATTATTCTGTAAAGGATAAACAAACGGATGTAGTTTTTTCGGGAAGTAACTTATAACTCCTTTTAAAACGAAAAAACACTTTCACATAAGCAAGTCCAAACATAACCTATATTTTGTTTTTGATATTTATCATTTTAGAGAATTGTCATGTAAGACGCAATAATTGATGAGCTAATTCCAAAATGTTACAACATGTTAATTAAAAGTAAAATATACTCCTTTCGAGTTCCTATGATGTTTCCCTTTACTTTTGGGTGAAAAATAACGATAGAAAAATATGTGACTTTAAAAAGAATGTAGAGAAAGAAATGTAAGGCTAAATGTGAACCACATATTGATAACATAAAAAGAAAAGGGAAAACAAAATCATACTAAAAATGAAAAATGGAACATCGTATGAACTCGAAGGGAGTACAAAATTAACAAATTTGCAATAACTTCCCACTTACATGAGAAACTTACTTAAGTGGGGTGCATAGACGTAATGACAAGCAATTGTAAGCCTAAGATAATTGATTTAATGCATTATATTTCAAGATCGTAAATTTCACAATAATGAATGTGACACTTTCAATATTAAGCTTCGTGTTGGTCTTTTTATGGTATGTATTTTCTCCCTCCGTTCCAATGAATTGTTTGCCTATTCCATCACTACAAGAGTTAAAGTCATTGGCGACTGATCTTAGCTACTGACATCTGTCGCAAAAAACAGACGCGCGACCGTCAGCAGTCGCTAAGCGACAGTGGCTACAGTTAGTCGCTTCTAGCGACTGATTTCAGTCGCTAAAAATGCGCGCGACTGAAATCAGTCGCTAAATTTAGCGACTGAAATCGGTAGCTACTTCCTCATTTTAGCGACTGATATCAGTCGCTAATGGCGTCAATTAGCGACTGATTTAGCGACTGATATCGGTCGCTAAAAGCTTCAATTAGCGACTGATTTCAGTCGCTAAATAGTGCGACGTGGCATCATTTAGCGACTGATATCAGTCGCTAAATATAAAACTTAGCTACTGATATCAGTCGCTACCGTGCCAGAAATAGGCCGGTTCAATTTATTATTTTTCTAGCCAAAATCTGCACAATAAAACAAAGCAACAACCACAATACATCCCAAACATCATTCCAAACGTTATTCCAAACGTTATGCAAGCATCATACTCCAAAATTGTCAACCAAGTACGCAAACGTCGTGAATACATACACTACATTAAAAGTGTTGTTACAAACAGTTTTTTCAACAAGCATTTCTCCCACTACAAATTGTTTTCAATAAATCAACTCAGCCAACAGGAAAACTGGCGGACGCACCACTATTACCGCCACCGAAGGGGTCTCTAGGATCCGGGAATCGGGGAGTGGGGCCGGAGTTGCAGTTATATTGCTGCGTGTTCCTAAGACGCCGTATCTCTTCCAGAATTTGCAGGTTAATGGACTCCTGCGTCTTCAACCTCTCATTCTGCTCCTTCATCTGCTCGGCCATTGCTGCCCGTTGCGCCCTCTCCTCTTGAATTTCCGCCCTCATCTCAGCCATCTCGGATGGTACACACTCGGTCGTCGTAGAATGGGCCCCCCGAACATTGGGTGGTGTCCAGTACAGGGAATGAGCGTTCCCCGTACCGTACACCGCTCCCTTGCGGTATCCCTCGGCGACTCTAAACCAAATTGTGCTCGGGTCCACACCTTCATTTTCGGGCGCTCTAGTGGCCGCCAAATACGATCTCTGAAAGAAATAGAAGTCATGATTAGGTTGATTGTTTGAAGGAAAAAAGTAACGAAGTATTGTGTTTGAAACTTACCCAAGTCTCCAAATCCTTCTTCGTGGCGAATGATCGACCGGTCTCATCGTCCCCCTTACTCTTCGATTCGAGAAATAGCTGCACAGGAGGAGGGAATTCTCCGGTTTTCTTCTTCGCCTGTTGACAGTACATGTAGATTATTCATTTATTTTTATAATGAAAACATTAAATAAGAATCCAATATAAAAATCAAAGGAACGAAAATACTAACGTTCATGGCCCGCTGGTGCATCGACTGCGACCCACCGTAGTGGGTGCACTCCGCCTCTGCCTCGGGGTCCCCTCCCCGCCTCTTGTTCTTCTTAGCCTGGACGGATCTCTTCAGGAACTTCGGGTCGGCTCGCGCTGTTTGGAACTGTTGGATCGCGTCACCTACAATTTATACACTTTGAGATCAATAAATGTTTTGAATATATATACGACTTTCTGTTCAGGTACTAACACCAATTTAGTAATCGAACCTCTAAGTTGTTGCTGTAACTTTCCATCGCTTGCTAGCTTATACATCATGTCTTTGTATCTTACAGTTGCGACATCCATGTATCTGTCTCGAACAGCCACCTCGAGACCATCGTTGTAGAAGTGTTTCAACTGCAAGATAGTTTGTTGTCGTTGTATAAGTAATCTGTAAACAGTAACAGATAATTAATAAAAATCAGAAATTGGTGTACCTTGAAGTTGGCAAACCACTTCTCCCGTTGCCACAGAGGCAACTTAGTCCAGCTCGTGCAGTAAGTAGTCAAATCTTCCATGAAACTGTCCTTGACACCTGTCACCGTCGCACGAGTACGAAACCTACATGTAGGTATACACCAAAGAGTGAAATAAGATGATGTCTCACAAAAAAAAAAGAATACAATGTCTCACCATGTGCCCTCGGGGCCAATGATTAGGCGCCCGTCGTCTGTGTATTGCAGCCCTTCATCCTGGCGTGGTTGCGGTTGTTCTTGTTCCTCATTGCCATGCACCTCCTCCTCGTCCTCCACTTCCTCTCGCCTGTTTTCTTCTTGGCCTTGCTGCTGCACCCGGTCCCTGCTCCTGCTGCTGCCGCTGCTCGAACTTCCAAACCTCAACCTGCTGCCCAACGTCATATCTGCAGACATGTAATAGTTGAAAGTTAGGAACTGACATCATAATATTGAAATACACTCGAAAAAAAATCAAGGTTTGCAGATTACACAAGGACACCTAAATCTACCATCTGACGCGTATTCGGGATGGGTTTCAGCGAACTCAAGAAAGCGATTAACACCCTCTAAAAATTCCTTTGTGGGACGTCGTTTCTTATCGAATCTTTCCCCATACATCCATTTTCGTTCCTGTCTCTTCATTTTTTTATCTAAAAAATTTAAGACAATAACCACATACAAATTATTTTCTCTAAAGTAATTTACTAATATATATACACTAGTCAAATATTATGTAAAAATCTCAATTCACCTAAACATAGTACTATTTCCACCCAATTCGTCCATAATTACATCACCAAATCGGCATAATTGTATTTTATTTCCAAATTCCTAACACATCAAAACAACCCAATTCAATCAACTACTTAACTGCAAACCCTAATTTTATACTAACAATCTACCTAATTCAAATTGGGGAACCTATTGGGCGATTAAAATCCTAACTACACTAAATATTCCAACAACTAAGAAACTATCCAACCCAATAACTAATTTATTTAAATCGATAAAAACAGAAATTAACAAATAATTGAAACTAAATAAAGATAGATAAACATACCTTAAGGAAAATGAGAGAATTGAAGAAGGAATGAAGAGGAAAGGAGGAGGGACGAGTGTTAGAGAGAGGGGGGAGGGTTTTAGAGAGAGAGACCGAAATGGGTGAATGAGCCGGGGGAGGGGGGGTGTTCGTTAATTTTAAAAAAATTAACAACTTTAGCGACCGAAATCGGTCGCGCGCCACTCTCATTAGCGACCGATTTCAGTCGCTAATTCTGTCGCCATTTCACTAATTTAGCGACCGAAATCGGTCGCGCGCCGATTATTTTAGCGACTGATTTCGGTCGCTAAAGTTAATTAATTTTTTAAAATTCCGTCTCCTCGTCCAGCTACTAATATCGGTCGCGCGTTGAACTTTCAGTCGCTAAATTAGCCACTGAATTTATCAGTCGTGCGTGATTAGTAGCTACATGCAGTATTTCTTGTAGTGCATATTGGGACGTCTCAATGAATTGTTTGTCTTTCTATTTTAGGAATGTTTTTTATATGCAATTTGATCATTCTCATGAGTTTTGCTCTACATGTCACTCCCTCATTGGTTTCCTTAACCTTGGTGCCAAAAGAAAAGACAAACAATTCATTGGAACGGAGGGAGTATGACTCAAGAGATTATATTTTCTGAATCAGGGTCACAACAAGATCGAAAATGCAGAGACTCATTTAGATTAATGGGCTATGCTTTTTGCTAGATACATGCAGCTAGGCGAACCCCCAAGTTTGCAACAAGTTCAATGTCATGCATGTTACGGGCTACTGTTGTGAACCAATATGAACTTTTACATGTATCATTAGACCTGTCATTCTATGTTTAAAAAATATAGTATTAAATTTTTGTACTACTTATTTTGAACTCAACGATTGCAGTTTGGATCCATGTAAACTATTCGTTATTTTGTCAATCATTTCATCACGAGTTTTTTTATGCCACCGTGCAATTTGCACGGGTTTTAATCTAGTATCTAGTATTATATTAAAGCAGAAACCAGAGCCATAAACATCCGCCACGTGTCATCACCTAACTAATTTACCATTATTAAATACAAACAGTAAATACTAAATATATATATATATATATATAAATATACGGTTTTTCTAACGTGTGCCTACCGGGCGCACGTTAAGATGCTAATTAGAGAAGGAATTACAATCATGTTGTTTAAGTATGGTAAATATGAATTAGTATCTCAATTTCTCGTGATAATATGATTGTAATTCCTTCCCTAATTAACATCTTAACGTGTGCCCAGTGGGCACATGTTAGAAAAACCGATAAATATATAATAAACAAGGACATACATTAACGGTGTAATATTTAAGAATAAACAAGGATAGCAAGAATGTACTCTGTAACGTGTCACAAGAATATTGCATATTACAAGGATATAATATCCTCACCATAAACAAGTATATATCCTTGCCATATATATATATATATATATATATAGGAAGACTCTTATGAGTCCTTTACTCTAGATGAGTCCCTAAGTCCTCATCTCATCCATTGGATGGGATGAGGATGGATGGACAAGATTCATCATAGTATTTGCATTAAAAAAAAAAAATTACGTTCCTAAAATAGCTCCCATGAATTTAGGAAACAATAACTCCCTTAATCACATTCATTCATCATTCACGTTCATTCAAACCTGAAAAAAAAAAACTCTTTCTTCATCACGTTTGTTCGTTCATTCATTCAATCAATCAATTCTGTGCTCGAAATCCCGTTACAATGGATTCAATGACCGCGTCATCTTCTTCAACTGTTGATAAGCAATTGATCGAGTATAACAATGGTGAGTTTCAATATTTCTTTCACGTTTGATTCAATTTTTATCCATGAATACATCGTGCGTCAATTTGCGTTCTTTTTTTACGTCAATTTTCATGTTGATATTGCTTTCATTGTCATTTCATTCATCATAGTTTTGTATCAATGGTTAATTGCTCTCTCGATCTTTATAGATTTTAGGGTTTTATGTTTGTTATTTAGATTTTTCATTATATCCACCGATACTATTGTTTTGATTTCTATTAACACAGAAACGTCGTTGAAATAACATATCATCTGAGTTAAAGTAACACTTAATTTTAATTACAGTAACACAAATGAACGTTGAGAAAAGGGTTTTGATGATGATGTTAAAGTAACGTATTGTACTCGTTAGAGTAACACTACTTAGGAATTAAAGTAACACATTATTTGCATGGGTGTAACGCTGTTCAATTTTGTGCAGGTGGTATTGGCAAAGATGCGAACGCACGGGACAACACTGGAAAAGGTGAAATTTTATTCATTTGATTAATCATGGATTAATAACAATGGTTCATTGCTCTCGTTTTAGTATAGATTCCAGGTTTAACGTATTCTTCACTGATATTATTGTTTTGTTTTATGTTGAAGCAGATGAGAAAACTGAAGAAGACACTGATTTTATTGTTTTGTTTTATGTTGACGAAGATGAGGAAACTGAAGAAGACACTGAGGAAGATGAGGAGGAGAAACAAGTGTTTTGAGAATAGTTGTGTTTTTGGTCATTCTAAGGATTTTTTTTGGTTTACAAGAATAACTGATTTTGTACACATTTTTTTTGCACATATCGCTGTGCTACGTTGCAATTAACTCTATATTTTATTTAATACATGTGTATTTGGTTAGAGTAACATCTCATATCTATTGGAGTAACACCTTTCTTGAGTTACAGTAACAGACATAATCCATGAAAGTAACATCACATATCTATTGGAGTAACACCTTTTTTGAGTTACAGTAACAGACATAATCCATGAAAGTAACTGAGCACATCAGCGTTGTTTAAACAAATGATTACCAAAGTAACTGAGGATAACTTGGATTAGAATCATTCATTAGGAAATTAACAACTTTCGTTCTTTAAAGAACCATATATAATGCGTCATAGTGATTGATGATAATATCAATGAAAGTGATTATGAGACCACACCATTAATACCAATGAAACTTAATCATGAGACGTAGAATATAACATCATTAATCAATTAGAGTAACATCATTTGTTCATTAAAGTAACAGTTACAATGCGTCAGTGTAATACACTGATTATGAGACCACATTTGTATCTTGGGTAAACTCCATTCATTCCCATAGTAACATCAGTCGTTACTTAGAGTAACAGGTACAGTCAATCACTGTAACAGAATGAACAAATTCGTAACCAGAAGAAGAAGGTGACATAATTCATAATATTTCATAATCAGAAGAAGGTGACATAATTCATTAGACATAATTCATTAGACACATCATTTTTTTCGACCCTTTGTTGGCTTGGTCTTGGGACCGTCGATGATCTGTCTCGCGTCTAGGACCGTCTGTTCTTGTCTGCCAATACGAATATGAAGATTACCTTTGCTTGAGTTGAAGATGAAGTTGAAGGGTTTTTGTTAGGCGGGTGTGTTTGAATGAAAAAATTGAATGAGATGAAAGAGAACGTTTATTAGTTGGAGGTAATTAAGGGAGGAGAGAAGATTTTATTATATTTTTTCCAAGATATGGTAGTTATTACCTTAATTACAACACTCAATCACCACCATCCATCTCTTTTAGATCAATGACTCTAAATAGGACTTATGGACTCAAAAAAAAAAGGGACTCACTTGATCTTCACTCTATATATATATAGAAAAGGGATCAAGGGAGTTTGGTTAAAAGTGTGAAGTTGGGAAGTTGTGTTTTTGGCCCTTGATTTTGTTTGGATGGATGGCTAAGATTAATCAGAAAAAAAAAGGGAGAATATGTCTGTGAATGACAAGCAGCAGGCAGCAGCAGGGCAAAGTACAGCATGCCATCACCATTCCTATCACCAAATCTATCACCCTTTCCATCAACAAAATTCACTCCCTCACCAAAATTTGAAAATCATCCCAAATTTCTCACCAAGTTCTCACTAAAATTCGAAATTTATCCTCAATAAAAAAGCTTCCCTCTATCTATACCATTATATGTATATATCAGAATAACTAAACCCTAATTCGTAAATTGTTGTATGTCTTTATGCTCTAATGGTGTTGTTCCTTGAAGAACCACACGATGATCAAAATGTGCAGTTGAAAATTTCTTGGCAACATGCAGGAGGTAAGATGGATATATTAATATATATTTGGTTTGTTAAATGAGAAGAGCCAGGAAAATGTGCAGTCGAACATTGTTTTGTTTGGTTTGATATTTTTGCAGAGTCACACCGTTATAACGTGACAGTCATACTCAATATGATAGACAGTCACACGTTCACTGTTGTTGTAGTTGTTCTGCTGTATTACGTTGAAGGTTCTTTATTATTCCAAATATTTATGTTGGTTTCTTTATCATTGTTATATCTATCATTGTATTTTTTTTGTTGTTGTCGTTGAGTATTGCATACTGGTTTGTAGTTGTACTTGTAGTTCTTATGTGTTGTGGATATTAATCAAGGCAAATTATTATTTTGTTGGTTGCATGTAGTTGTAGTTTTATATAGAGGGGGGATATTTCTGGGCAACATGCAGGAGGTAAGATGGATATATACATATATATTTTTTTTTTGTTAAATGAGAAGAGCCAGGAAAATGTGCAGTAGAACATTGTTTTGGTTGGTTTGATATTTTTGCAGAGTCACACCGTTATAACGTGACAGTCATACTCAATATGATAGACAGTCACACATTCATTGTTGTTGTAGTTGTTCTGCTGTATTACGTTGAAGGTTCTTTATTATTCCAAATATTTATGTTGGTTTCTTTATCATTGTTATATCTATCATTGTATTTTTTTGTTGTTGTTGTTGAGTATTGCATACTGGTTTGTAGTTGTACTTGTAGTTCTTATGTGTTGTGGATATTAATCAAGGCAAATTATTATTTTGTTGGTTGCATGTAGTTGTAGTTTTATATAGAGGGGGGATATTTATGGGCAACATGCATGAGGTAAGATGGATATATACATATATATTTTTTTTTGTTAAATGAGAAGAGCCAGGAAAATGTGCAGTCGAACATTGTTTTGGTTGGTTTGATATTTTTGCAGAGTCACACCGTTATAACGTGACAGTCATACTCAATATGATAGACAGTCATACTCAATATGTTTAGTTGTTCATAATCATACTCAATTGCAGTTGTAGTATTGCATATTATTATTTTGTTTCCTTATCATTGTTATATTTATTATTGCGGGTGTTTTTTTTTTGTTGAGAAAATATATACTCTGTATATATTTATTATTGTTGGTATTGCATCTGGGGTTGTAGTTGTACTTGCTTTTGTTATGCGGTGCGGGTGTTAAGCTCTAACAATCATACTGTTATACACGCAAAGTCACAGTCGTTGTCGAGAAAAGTCACACTTCAATAAGGTCAGAGATGAATGCGTGCGTTGCAAGTTTGATAGTGTCCAACCTTTGATAATTTATTTTTTGTTCCAACCTATATGCCAGCTGAAGACACAGTGATTGTCCCTTACGTAGGGCAGAAGTTCGTGGACATCGATGGAGCATTCAAGTTTTATCAAGCTTACGCATTTTATGTTGGTTTCGAGGCGAAGAGGTACACGATAACTAGATCATTTGATGGGTCGATCAAGAAGAAATTGTTGGCTTGTAACAAGGAGGGCAAAACAGCCAGCCAGAGCATGGTGAAGCTGTCGAGCACGGGAGAGAAGGAGGGGCAAGAGTACGTGGGATCGTATGAACCCAAAAGGATTACGAAGGCGGCGAGGACGCAATATGGAGCAAGAATTAGGCTCTGTGCAATGATCGGGGGGTTTTATATTGAAGAGTTCATCAAGGAACACAACCACGATCTTGTGACGGTCAAGGACAGAGAGTTTCAAAAGTCATCTCGAAATCTATCAAGATATCACAAGGAGATGATCGTCTGCAACTCGAGGGTGCGTAATGTCTGTCAACAATGTTGTTAGTGTATGTTTGACTGCCAACTGTGCGAGACCAATGCAGTTGCATTTTTGTGTGTGCAGCTGAAGATCGAGATGACTCGAACATACAAGATGTGCAAGGAGTTGTCGGGCGGATATCAGAACATCGGAGCATCGTTGGTTGATTTCAAGAACTGGGGGAGGGACGTCAAGTGCTTCGTCCACGAGCAGGATGGTCAGTTGTTCATAGACCGGTTCAAGATTTTGAGGGACAGTCAGGAGGATTTCTACTTTGACTACGATGTGGATACAGACGGAAGCTTACGCAGGGTAATTTGGGCGGATGGTGCAGCTCGAAGGAATTACGCGGCATTTGGGGATGCAGTTTCGTTCGACCCAACGTACGGAACCAACGTGTATTCCATGGTGTTCACACCGTTCACTGGCATGAACAACCACAAACGGTCTGTCACGTTCTGTGGGGCGTTGTTATTTAAGGAGGACTACGAGTCATTTATATGGGTCCTCTCCCGGTTTCTAGAAGCCATGGGCGGGAAGGAACCGTGTTATATCATTACAGATCAGGATCCCGGAATTTTAAAAGCCGTCCCCGAAATATTCAAAGCAGCGCACCAACGGTGCTGCACGTGGCACATCATGAACAAGGTTCCAACAAAATATGGAAGATCAAGAGAGGAGGCCTCGGACTTTGTAAAAGCTCTCAATGCAATTATATGGGATGATGACATCGAGGCGTCGGAGTTCGACGACAGGTGGGGGCGGATTATGATCGACCATGATGCTGTTGGGATCGAATGGTTCGAAAATATGTTCAAAGAGAGGAGCAAATGGGTCGCCGCGCATTGCAGGGAGGTGAGGATGTCCGGAATTATGAGGACAACGCAGAGATCAGAGAGTGAGAACAGTTTCTTCAAAAAGTTTGAAGACAACAATGGTACGTTGGTCCAGTTCTGGATGCGTTTCGAAAGTGCGATGGACCAACAAAGGCACATGCAGAAGAGGCTAGACAATGATAACCGGCAGTCATTCCCCAAAATTGTATCGACGAATCCGATGGAGAGCCACGCGGCAAGGGTGTACACGCACGTCGCCTTTGCACACTTTCAGGAAGAGGTTAAGTTTTCGCTGTACACGTGCAGCGTTCGTGGGTATCAGGAGAAGGACGAGATCGAAGCGACAACAGTACTGGACTCCATCCGGGACCGCAACTACATTGTTGAATACAACCCAGGTACTGGCATAGAAAGTCACTGTCCATTTCGTGTAGCCATATTATATGATCTAAACGTTTTGATTCTAAACGTAACGAGTTTTTTTCCATAATTCATTGAATGTGACTGTACACAATAAAGGGTGCGACTCTGGATCGCGGTGCGTGTGATTGTACAACGCAATTCGTTTGATTCTGCGTTGTAAGGACTGTGACTATGCAGCATTATGGGTGTGACTGTATCCTGTCAAGGTTGTGATCATACCTTTACGAAGTCTCATCCCGTACGTTGCGTAGCCACCGTCTGTACGGTCAACAGTCGCACTCTTTATGTGTTTTTTAATGCACTCGCAGGTACCTGTGAGGTCAGGTGTACTTGCAGGAAGTTCTGTCGGTATGGAATTCTTTGCAGGCACGCCAT
The DNA here is from genome assembly GCA_958450325.1 of Agrostemma githago. NCBI lineage: Eukaryota > Viridiplantae > Streptophyta > Magnoliopsida > Caryophyllales > Caryophyllaceae > Agrostemma > Agrostemma githago. The sequence goes on along the minus strand of OY288241.1, from coordinate 9,141,631 downwards.
TTGGATATACTCTTCGAAAGGACGGGAGACGTTCCTGGAACGGTACGTGGCATGGAGATGGACAAAGGATGCTCTACGTAATGTTAATGCGTGTCCCCTGTCAGAGAGTCGCCTACGCGATGAGAAGGCTGTTACAGTCACGAGGCTGTTCTCGGAGTTCTATGAGACCGTCAGTCATGTCAGCAAAATGGGTAAGGAAGACGTTAGTAATCTAGCTGACGTCATTCGCGACTTCAGGTCCGATATTGTCTCTGCTGTGCCATTTAGCAAGATGCAAGAATTAGAGGAGATCCTCGGCTGTACGAGCTCAATTGAAATAAACATATTGCCCCCGAAGAAAGCCAAGAACAAGGGCAGTGGGAAGCGGATGCTTTCTTCTAAGGCGAAGGCTGCTGCAATTGCCGCCAAGCCTAAACGGCTGTGTAAGAACTGCAAGAGGATGGGGCACCATGACAAGAGGAACTGCGCCAACCCATTTGCTGAGTACCCACCTGTTGATGTTGAGGAGGAGGAGGAGGACCCGGCAGGGATTGCCGAGGAGGATTGTTCATGAATATCATCTGTTACTTAGGAACATTATTTTTGGAAACACAAAGGCTGTCGACGTTTGAAATGGTCAAGGTCCGTGACATTGTTTTCGTATATTGCGGACCTCAATCATTTCTAATATGGTTTAAGTCTTAGATCATGGGGGCTATTTCCTGCTTTGTGAAACATAAAGACTTGTCGACGTTTGAAATGGTCAAGGTCCGTGATATTGTATATGCTATTGCGGACCTTAATTATTTCCAATATGGCGTAGTCGTAAAGCGTGGGGGTCTGTAAAATTGTTTTTGTTCTTTTGACTGTAAGAATACATTGAAATAACAGTCTTTTTTATTCTGGAATGCAGCATCTTTGGCTACAAATACAGCTGTATAGGAACATTATGCCCTTAATATTTGGGTGACACGAAACAAGTGAGTGTGATTGTGCAACACAATGAGTGCAACTTTACAGCATTCAGTGTGTGATTGTAGAACAAGAGGCGGACTGTGGTTTCACTAATTGTGGAAGTGTGATTGTACAAGATAATGACTGTGATTCTTCAATACACTGACTGTGATTCTCCAAAATGAAGTGTAGTAACCTAAACTAGTTCTATGACATGATGACTGTGATTATACACCATGTTTAGTGTGACTATAAAACTTGTTGAGTGTGACTATACACCATGTGTCTGTACATTAGAAAAATAGCGATGGAAATAGAGAAATAGCGCAATAGCGATGCAAATATTTGTACTTTAGAAAAAGTCCATCTCTTACACAACATGTAATACTTGCATACCCTAAAACACGGAAAACATTCTACGACATAGTGCGAAAAACATCCATTAAACGCTACACTTGAACATTAAACGCTACACTTTAACATTCATTAACTTAAAACACATAAAAATGACCATTACTAAACGGTGCATCTTAACCCATACATACTTAACCTCCGTACTTTTTAAGCATCTTATTCAAGTTGGCCAAGTCACGCTGGAACCTGTTCCTTGTGCGGAAACACTCCATAGACTTTTTCATCAAGAACTGGATGTAGTTGTCCAGTTCGGCCTCTTTATGTGTATCACTAGTGGACGCCACGAAGCGCCTCACGTCAATTGCAGTTGCGACTAGCTGCATGGCTCTTAATTCATTGGACACAGTGGAATCCAATAAACCATTGTACTCCTCGATCAAACTTCTGATCTCTTCTATTTTGCTGGCCATTTTTTTATACGGTTAAAGTGGTGGAGTTGTATGTAGTGGCTGGTAAAAGTGGTGAAGTTGAAGTGGTTAAGGTGATAAAAATGGTGTTGATATTTAAAGAGGGGGAGGCAGTAAATAGGGGGTTGAAAATGAATGAGTTAGGCAATAAAGGGGGGGGGGGGTGAAAATTTAATGGGTTAGGTGGGGGGCTTATTCTCATATATTTATTAGGGTTAAGAGATTGAGGTGGGTGTTGTGTTTCCCAACGATAAATTGAGACTCACAAACATTCCTTCACATTCATCACTACATATTCGGTTTTGTCGATCTTAATTATTTCTAATATGGCGTAGTCGTAAAACATGGCGTAGTCGTTACGTCTTTTGTCGATCTTAATTATTTCTAATATGGCGTAGTCGTAAAACAAAATTGTTTTTGTTCTGGAATGTATTATCTTTAAACGCTACAAACAGTACTAACTTAATATTTGGTTGACATAAAACAAGTGAGTGTGATTGTGCAATACAATGAACGTGACTCTACAGTAGGCAGGGTGTGACTCTACAGTAGCATTGTGGGAGTGTGATTGTACAAGATAATGTCTGTGATTCTACAACACACTGACAGTGATTCTCCAAAATGAAGCGTAGAAACCTAAAAATAGAGAAATAGCGAAACAACGATAGAGAAATAGGGAAAAAAATAGAAAAGTCACATTCTGAAACAACATAAAAATATTCTTGAAACGTAAAAACATCCATTACTTATATATTTTATATCTCAAAACACATTAAAACATCCAGTACTTGAAACATTACACCCTTCATTTTCGCTACATGCATAATTAACCCTCGTTTTTTTGAAGCATCTTCCTCAAGTTGGCCAAATCACACTGCAACGCTTTCTTAGTGTGGAAACATCCAATACACTTTTTCATCAAGAATTCAATGTAGTCGTCCAGTTCGGTCTCCTTTTCTGTACTGCCAATGGATGCCATATAGGTCCTCGCGTCTATGACAGGAGCGACTAGCTGCATGGCTCTTAATTCATTTGATCTAGTGGTATTCAACAAATCATCGTACTCCTCGATCATTTTTCTGATTTCTTCTATTTTGCTTGCCATTTTTTGTTAGGTTTAAAGAGGTGAAGTTGGAAGTAGTTGGTGTAAAAATGGCTTTGGTATTTGAAGGGGGGAGGCAGTAAAGGGGCAGTAAATATTAATTGAGTTAGGTGGGGGCCCTATCCTTCTAAAGAAAATAGGGTTAGCAGAGTGAGGTGATGGTTTGTGTTCTCAATGTGCATTGAGACTCACAAACATCAATTCGCGGTCACACTCACAAACATCACTCAATGTACAGTTTATATTTTCTCGACATCGTTTTCAAATCATCGTTTTCTTATTGGGAAATAATCCGATTTTACGGTGCGTGTATTGTTTTTTTTCGTGTCTTCTGTAAATAAGGGAACCATCGGTTTTTTTTTAAAGGTGAAATAATCTGAAAGTAAATGGATGGACATATATGCAGGGGTAGTTATTATAATTAATTGGTGATTTTGTGGTCGTCTGTCATGACTCTGCAGGAGTTTGACTGTGACCGTGAGTCAGAAGTTGCGTGACTGTATCACGTCGCACATGCGACCCTGATACTGAGTTGTCATTCATCTGATACTCAGAAGATACTCGAACATGAGATTTTTTCTATATTCACAAAAAAACGTTTTTACTTCACTACACATTCATGCCTTACGGTTCGCTGAGGTCTTTCGTTCCACGATTTTCCCCAGTTTACGTTTTTTATCGAGTTTGATCCATATGCACGTAGCGTTTCTTATGAAAGCGCGAATTTTCGGCAACACGTCGTCGCGAGCTTCATTCATGTCAGCAAGTACAAGACTTGCTGCCACCTCGAACGACAAGTAACGCCTCCCGAGCTTTGACCCAATATCAGTGTGGGTGAACGGCGCACCGTTGTACAGGCACATGTGCATCAAGCAGAAAATGCCGGACTCCGGATCGTTCTTCCGGGCGCTCTGCCATTCCAATTTTACTTGGCGATGCTCAAAATCCGCCAGGTGAGTGCCCTTAATTAGCCCTTTCTCGTCCATGTAGACCCTCAATGCTTGCATCTGTTGCAGTATTAGGTAATAGTAAACATCAGCACCCAAGCAGTAGAATATTTTTGACGTGGTGAAATAAAGCATATGCGTGCAACTTACTATCTCGCTGGACACCCGGAACATATGCGACCCTGGGGCATGTGTCTGGTGATCGAGGATATCAACTGTTCTTTCTCTAAAGTTGACGCACACGCACGCGTAGTGCCCCATAGTATGCACCGGGAAAAACAACAGTTCGGCGTTCAAGTCGAATATCCCGGCGCAGTCTTGTATGAATCTGTCCCACACTTCGTACAGACCGTCAGTGTCTTCGTTCGCAGGGGTACTTGAGTCGGGTTGTTCCAGTATACGGGTCAGCGAGTCCTAACGGATGGCGAATATTAGTTGTCATCAGTGACAGGATGCGAGAATGGAATATATCATGTGCGTGGCCGCACATCGCAAAGTATGTGATTGTACAGACTAAAGCGTGTGATTGTACAGACTAAGCCGCGTGACTTTGCAGCGTGCAGAGTGTGACTATACATGACAGTGTGAATTCAAATTCTAGGATGTCTGACTATATAATGTGCGTGGCTGTACAACTTATATTCCGTGATTGTGCACGTCAACAAGAGTGACTCTGCAAAGTGATGTCTGACTATTAATGTTAATGGGGGTCATTTGTACTATTTAATGCCTGACTATGCAACTTATAGCACGTGATTGTACAGACTAAGCTGCGTGACTTTTCAGCGTGCAGAGTATGATTGTGCACCTCGACAAGAGTGATTGTACACATCAACATGTGTGACTGTGCAACGTATTTCACGTGATTGTACACCTCAATATGTGTGACTATGCAACTGATAGCATGTGATTGTACATGTCAACATGTGTGACTGTACTAAGTGAACTTTGTGATTATTTCTAACTATTTAATGTGAATGGGGATCATTTGTACTATTTAGTGTGATAGGTAGTAGGTTATGGGGGAATACCATGTGTTGAATTCCAAACCACGCCATCGTTGGGTCCGTGGGGGAGGATAACCCACGCCGGTTGTCGTCTAATTCGCACCAGTTTATTAGGTGCGACCAAAACTCCAGCACAGCGGCGCTCATGCCACCGGCGGAAAAGAGCGATTGAATGTCACACCTCTTCAGCTGCGCACAAGGGCCGTAGGACCCAAAGCGTTCACTGCGGATTTGTTGACACCGGTTAGTAGGTGTAATATAAAACACGCATCAGGAACAAAAGACGGTCACTTAATTTTCGTCGTACCCATTATCGTCGAGGAAGCAGTAGTCGGCGGTGTGTTTTCGCAGGCTGAGCATCCCACTTGTCAGCCCACTCGCAGGCGAAATACGAGTGACATGACAATGGCGTCCGGGGCAGGTTCACCCTGGTTCAAGGAGCAACCCAACCCATCTCCACAACCCCGTATCCGAGACTTAATCGCCGACTGTCTTTCTTCTGGGACTGATCTGGGGGTGGGTCCAGGTGTTTTCGGTGATTTGCTCAGACGCTTCTTGGCCGTTGCCTTCACAGGAGTGGTTTCAAACGTACGGGCAGATTCCAACGATGCCTTGTATTTTCCGAATTCAATCACTTTCTGCAAAACAGCGTTCCTCATCTTGTTCGCGTCGCTCAGTATAAGGGTCGTCGTGATCTCCGCCCTGTACATATTCATGGCCGCCATTGTCCCCAAGGAGCAGATGAACGGGGACCCGTTGTACAGCATCATGTGCACCATCAGGTACACTCCACAGTCATTGGCGGAGTACCCCACTCCCTGCCATGATAAGGGAACGTTTACCAATTTAAACGTACGGACCTTCTCACCTTTCTCCATCCCTCGTTGTACCATGAACTCCCCCATCTTATTAACCTGCAAAACAAATTCAAACAGGATCAGTTGTTGGACACATTCCGGTCACATAATTGATTCAATATTAAATTAAAAGGGCCTGACCGCTGTCCGAGTAATGCCATAGTAAGACAACTTTGTAAAATCTTTATCGTACAACTGGTTGTCGAGGTACTCTATTTGCCCAGAATTGAAGTTGATGCAGGCGCAACTGTAGTGACCCTCGTCACCCGTCAAGATCGAGACGAACACCTGCAAACAATGCGTCAGGATTATGGGTTGATAACAACTACGAATAGACAGTATGTCCAGGATAATACCATGTCCGAGTCCAATGCAAAGTAGGAGAAACTATTTTTTATCCACTCGTCCCACACGTAAAATATTTCCTCGTCATATTTATTGCCCCTGCCTCCTTCCTTCCACAATGACAACATTGGGGCCTGTTCACATGCATTGATGATAATACATGTAGTCAGTTTGTGTTTGACATGAGTGCGACTGTACAGCGTAAAATGTGTGACTATACAGCTTGTAGCGTGTGACTGTGCAGTTTATAGCGGTGACTGGACAACACAATGGGTGTGACTATACAGGTCACAGTGTGTGACTATACAGCCAATTGTCTGCGATTATACACCTTATTTAGGGGTTGAACGTACCGTATGTCCAAGAGAGAAGTAACATCTACTGGTTACTCTTGATGCTCTTTTGTCGTGCACCAGGTGGTTCAGCAGCCTACACCAGCAGTCAACGACGTTATTCATCACCTCCAGGCCAGGCTCGAGCATCTGCATGTCGCCCCTCGCGATACAGTCGTAAGCTGTGTACTCGACCAGCATTTCGCTGCAGAACAAACGAAGTCCCGATTAGCACGTGCATTTTTAAAAACAACATGACCAGGACAATAAGTACGTACCCTGACGAACGTGGCGTTCCCCGGTCAAAGACGTAGTCGATTACGTCTTTCCGTACGCTGAGGATATCCCAGAAGATGACGATGTTGGAGCACATGAATCCAGAGATTACAAGCTGCCCCCTCATTACTCTTCCACAGTCCAACGTGCAGCCCAAATTGTCCGGAATCGTGTCCATGCACTCAAATGCCACGTCGGAGTGGAAGATGTACCGATGATGTTTAGCCTCCGGGTGTGTCCTGGTCACTGAACCATCGTCTGTCTGTTGAGTATCGATCGTGACAATTTCTTCCGTCGCGGGCGTGGTGGCAACAGCGTCCGCTACAGCCCAGCCTGCTTTGTGCAGTTCCTTCTCAAGGCTAGAACTGACTGTCACATCGGGCGGAGCCGGTGTTACATCTAAAGCCGACCGTGCGTCCGCTGTCCCCCACCCTGCTTGCCGTAGAGCTACCACTACGGTCGAACTCATGTCCACCGAACCCTGCACAGCGGAGTCTTGGTTGGTTTCTACAGCGGCATCATTCTCTTCAACTTCCCCCTCACAGAAACCTGGTGTCCCGATGCCACCATCAAAAGTCCCCTCATCATTGTAACCCTCTGTTCCATCATCATCTCCCACGTAGAAACCTGATTTGTCAATATCTTCATCCGCGTAACCAGAATCACGCAAGTCTTGCATAATTTGACGTACCAGACCGCAGGCTTCAGCACTGCGCTGCTGCTCGCCCTCAACGACGGGGGCGTTCTGGGTAGTCTGCTTCAACTGGCTGGCCAACACAACGACTTCATCGATATACCGGAGGACAAATGGATCTTCCCAGAATTGTTGGGAGGACGTGTCCTGACTTGGAACTGCATTGTTCCTCGTCGATATTTCTCTTACTTTTGAGGCAGCCTGCTCACAGAAACCGCAAAAGGCTAGCGCACACCTTCGGAATTCCATGAAAAAACGCCGGTCGTCCTATAATTCAGTTGAAGTCAAATCATTAGTGCGAAGCTCAGTGGTGTTGAGGCTGGCAATGTAACTATGACTAAGCATCTAAGTGTGTGACTGTAAGGAATAAAGTGTGTGACTATACAGTTTATAGCGTGTGGTGCAGGTTATAGTACTGACTGGATAACATAATGCGTGTGTCTATACAAGTAATAGTGTGTGACTATACAGCTAATAGTATGTGACTGTACATCAGGATGAGTGTGATCATAACGACCATGACTATCAGTTTTTTTAAAACATAGGCAAGACTTTCAGATTAAATCGTTTCACGAACAATAAATTGATGATCTATAGAGTGGCTGGGAGATCACTTACGTCAACCGCGTTGCCTTCCGATTGATCGCCTCTCTCCACCCCTGTCGTTATTCTTTTTGGACTAGAGTGCTGTTTGTCAGAGGGCATCGTTATAGCGGGGGTGCACTCGCTGCCTGGTTTCCCACATGTACGTGGGTACGACACCTTCGAACGCAGCTGATTTCCCAGGGATCCCGTCTCCAGTTCCCCAGCAAGACGATCGCTTATTTTCCGTGCATCCCATTGTGCGATAAATGGTATGTCGCATCTGCAAGTCTCGCTACGGAAATCGTAGCGCTGGAAGTACGCAATCATCAGAATGGGGATGCACCCCCGGAGGTAGTTGACGACTTTGTTGGGGTCACGCGTCCCCTTACCTGCCCGCACCAGATCCTGCAGGACAAATCTACACCAGTCCTGTTCACCAATCAAGTCCACGTCCTCCACTGCGGCCAGCAGACTCAGGTCCAGTGAGTTGTTCGTAGTAGGCGCGAGGAATGATGACAACGCGAACAACACGAACCTGCGGACAAAGTCGTCGTCAGCGGCTTTGGTTGCCATTAACTTTTCGTGCACCCTCCCTAATGTTATTGGCCCACTGCTGTCAACCACATCGAACCCCTTCCGCCAGGTACTCTTTAACTTGATCACGTCAGGTGAGTCTGCCCCTTTCTTATTTTGTGTTGGGATTAATTTCACCGGATGAGGGCCTAAAGGTAGCTGGAGGCAATCGTGGACGTCGTACTTTGACATCATGAATTTCTTCCCGGCGTGAGGCGCGAAAAATATGGGACCCGTCAGAAAATGCACGTAGGAACATAAGCGCATGGTCAGTGGGGACCGATTCGATTCTCAGGTCCAAGAGCCCGCCGAAGCCAACACCACGCACCCTCTCTTTCTGATCATCCGATAATTGCGCAATTAGTTGGTGCAACCGCTTTGGCCTACAGTGAATATCTGGCTGACCCTCTCGGCGGTCCCCCCCTCTTCTTCCGAGACACACTCTCGTATGTGGGGTCGGCCACTATATCAGATTTGACTCTCCTCTTTTTTTTTTGGCCTGCTTTCCTCAACACTTTTTGTCTCACCCACATCCAAATTGGCGACCGGTGAATCAAAAGTCATCCTCTTTTTTTCCTTGTGCCTGCCTTCATCAACGATTTCTGTCCCCACCACATTCGTCTCGGCAACGATGTGGTCCCCTGATGTATCTTCAACAGACTCCACAACAGTCTTCTTCTTCTTATGCTTCTTTTTATGTTTCTTCTTACCCAAATTTTGGTCGGCGACCGGTGAATCAAAAGTCACCTTTTTTTTTTCTTGTGCCTGCCTTCGTCAACGATTTCTGTCTCCACCACATTCGTCTCGGCAACTATGTGGTCCCCTGATGTATCTTCAACAGACTTTACAACAGTCTTCTTCTTCTTATGTTTCTTCTTACCCAAATTTTGGTCCACAACCAATGTATCATCAATTACATTTCTGCCACGACCTTATTCTTACTGGTCTTCGTTTGAATTTTCTTCTTCGCATCCGGCATTCTGCTGCAATAACAACATGCGTAAAGAGTGTGATACGGTTGTACAGAGTTGGTTCTACAGAATCATGCACAGTCATACAGAGTTGGTTGTACAGTCATACAGAGTTGGTTGTGCAGAATGATGTACAATCACACCTTTGGATCTACACAGTCGCACTTGTTATGATGCAAAGTCACACGCTTTATATTGTATAGTCATGCATTGTTGGTTGTATAGTCACCCGTTTGAGGCTGTATAGTCACACTCCTTATGTTGCAGAGTCGCTCTCTTTTTACTGTAGAATCACATCGTTGAAGCCGTATACTCAGTTGTAAAATCACATGCGTAAAGAGAGTGATTTTAAAACTGAGTATACGGCTTCAACGGTGTGATTCTACAGTAAAAAGAGAGCGACTCTGCAACATAAGGAGTGTGACTATACAGCCTCAAACGGGTGACTATACAACCAACAATGCATGACTATACAATATAAAGCGTGTGACTTTGCATCATAATAAGTGCGACTGTGTAGATCCAAAGGTGTGATTGTACATCATTCTGCATAACCAACTCTGTATGACTGTACAACCAACTCTGTACAACTGTTGCAATGACTGTACAAGCAACAAACTCTGTATGACTGTACAACCAACTCTGTATGACTCTTCAAATGTTAGTTTTATTTCTTCCCAAACACCAAGTCTGTGACTATAACACTGCTTTAACGTAAACCTCAACAAGGAAGCATGCAAAACTTCAACAAAGAACTATCTAATCGATGGCAGATGCATACTTACAATGACGACTATGGGAACTTCAACATGAACTTCAACAAAGAAATAAAGACTTCATCTTTAGCTCTATAACTACAACTCAAAATTAGGGTTATAACTAGAGGAATAACGATTAATCAAGAATAAAAACTGTGTGATTATTAGTTGTCAAAGGAAAAAATCTTCATCTTCGACTCTATAACTACAACCACTGTACAACTACAACAACTTTAACTCAAAATCAGGGTTATCGGGTTGGAAAAATGCTCTTTTATCATTTTGTATGGTTCATGCATGCGGGAGTTGGTGTTTTTAGGGTTCATGAAAATGGAATAAAAAGAAAATCGGAGGTCGAAAATAGAACATCAACATACCTTATTGGAGATGGAGAAGTTGCGGAAATGGAGATGGAGATGGAGAAGCTGCGGAAATGGAAATGGAGATGGAGATGGAGATTGATTTTTTTTTGAGAGAGAAAGAGGGCAGTGAGTGATTAGGTAGGAAATGAATTGAAAATAGGTGAATGGGGAAGGTAAAACGCTTTGGGTGGGAGTATAGAGAGGAGGGAAATTAATTGGGGGATAAGGTGAGGGGGCTATTGACTAGTGATGGGGTTGATGGATGATGGGTGATGGCTGTCCGCAGCACATCAGTCCCGCAGCACTCTTTTTTTTTTTCTACAATCTAAACCCATTCATCCACCGTCCATTTTAAGCTAAATGGATGGGGGGATCAACACTAAGAGACTCTTGGAGAGTTAGTAACTCTCTTGATCCCCCCTATATATATATCTTGGTTTACATTGGAAAATATATCAATCAAGGTCTAATTTCTGCTAATGTAATATATGATGCTTTAATTACGGTAAATATCAAGAATTGGAATATTATATACATACGGAATCGTAGTCAAAATATTATATACATACCGAATCATACATGTATTTAATTGCAGAATCATAATCAATCAAAATATTATATACATGCGTTACCTTATTCATATTCGAGTCAATCAAAATATTATTTACGTTACCTTATTCATATCCGGTAAACGTTACTATAAGAATTTAAGTTTTAAATACATTCATATCAAAATATTGAAAACTTTTTTTTACCTTTTAACATAAAACTAGGTACGTCACCCGTGAAATTCACGGGATTATCCGCTTAAAAATTGTGTGCGTTGGTTTTGTAAATCATCCACCAAGTCGTTTGGTGAATGTATATACAGAGTAGTTGTCTGAAATTACATGTGGATCGATTTCGTATTTAACGGAATTGGACATAGTTGAAATGTAGCTTTGATTGCAATAATTGGATAATGGAAATAGTTCATAAAGTGGCTGGTTACAAGCAAAAGTTCAATTTATTTAAATAGTTCATCGGCAATATTAAAATTAACAATAAGTGTGGCGGTGTTCCTTTTTCTTTGCTGGTGTTTTGATAGTTGTCGGGCTTCTAGGACGCTTTCCTCCATCGCTTTTGCTCCTGTGTCATGTTCAAATTTGTTAGTTGCGTTGTTTTATTTTGGTGCTAAAAGAAACTTTATTTACTTACTCGTCTAGTCCGATTGACTCGTCTTCATTTTGCGGTGGGTATTCCATATGTGGTTCTTCATTTTTTTTGAGGTTGTTTCCTTTGGTCCATCTCCAGAAGCCTGATTCCAAATATATTTTCAAAAGTGTTAAAGGTAAAGTGTACGATCTTCACCAACTTTTATTCAGTTTGGTACCTTTTTCGTTTAATTTGTTGTTGAGTCGCGCTTACTTCTTCTAATATATTGTTGGCGATGTAAGTTCTTAGCACCTTTAATTCTCTATCTTGGCCGTAGTTGTTTTTCCTACCGCCACCTAAATGTGAAAAACTTGCCAATACAACTCTGTAGTATGTCGTATACTCTTTGTTTTCCGTCGTCCTGCAATTTTTTAGTGTGGTTGAGTTGTCATAATTTGTTGAAAAATTAGTATCATTGGTCTATAAGTTGACTGGGAGAAATGTTGGGGCAAGTGTACATTTACCTTCTCGTAAATTTCCAATAATTTGTTTATCGGTTGCTCAATAATTTTTTTCGCCTCTTTATCAAAAACAATGATACTTGCTTCACTGTCCCAGTCTGATAGCGTTCCGATGATTCTGTACCTGTATTTTTTCATTTTGTAGTATTTTTAAAAAAAATGTTACATTCGCAGTAAAGACACCCTTTTAATTTTGCTCGAGTATTATTTGGTACCTTTGAGTTGGGTATTGTATCTGCTGTCGGCATTTGTGGCAATAGTTGTCGGTTCCGAGTCCCTTCCTACACGTCGGACATGAGATGTATCTCCATTCAATGTCCGTCCTAATTTCAATTATTTGTCCGTAGCACGTGTAGGTTGCTTTCTGTGCGTTGAATTGCGGTTGAACACAAGTTTCATTATATTTCGATTGAGTTTCTCTCCATTTTTATATAGTTATTGTAAATGTTATCTTACCATGTCCATGATCTCCATCTCCTTGAGTTCCTTAATTGATTTTCGATTGGCTGACATTGTGTCCTCAATTTGTTGTTGTATGTTGTTATGGAGGTGTTCAACTGATTTTGGAGATGTAACCCTGTATTCTTTGTAAAAATAAATAGTTATACCAAATTTGTCGGATTTCTTATAGAGTAGTTAGTTTCTAGCAAATGATTTGTGTGTAAGGTTACCTTTCCAAGAATTCTCTTGTTTCAAGTATGTCCATGTCTGTATACACTTTTTTTCCGCAAGTACTATGTAGTTGGTATTCGTCTACATTGAAAGTAAGCAGGATTAGTAACATATAGAAAATAAAATTGGTGTAATTACTTCTTACCGTTGTATAGAACAACTCTTGTTGAGGTAATGATAATTGTGTTAGGCTTGCCGGATTCTGTTGTGAAGCTTCCATCAACGTAATGATAACAACGTAATTGTTGCGAACTGATTCTTCTTTCCAGACGACAGCACGACAAAATTCACATTGCTCAGTTGGGCGGCCAAAACTCCAAGACAGCACAAATTTTCCTGATGAAAGACACGTGTTCAAGAACGATATCAGTTGAAATGGGGAACAAATTTCGTATAATAGAATTAGCAGACTGTGTGCGTAGATGTAAGAGGAAAAGTAACGTGTGCCAAGGTGAATAAAGCGTACTTGTTAAGAGGTTGGTATTTGCCGAAGTATTAGGCACGAGACTGTTCGTGTGGGTGGTGGTCGGCCCTGCTATTGAAGGGGTAGTGGAAGACGGGAATGAAATTATACCCGTAATGTTGGGTCCGATTCTTTGTTCGGTTGGGTGTGGGTGCGGGCCGACGATGTTAAGTAGCGTTGGTCTGAACAACATGCATTTGCGCCCTCTTTTTCGATAACGGCACTCTTTTTCGTCATTCCTCGCATACCTCTTTTGGTGGTTCATTTCTATGCAGGGAGCATTTGTTCTATTTGTGTGGTCAAGATGCATGGAATGGTCGGGCGAGGCCACAAGCTGCATCGGAGAGTCGATGTATTAGTGTCTATTCAAGCGTATTTTTTGAGCAAGTATATTCGAGTCTGGAACCTCGATTTCCTTTGAGAATGGAGTGCGGTCCATGCTTCTTATTAATTATCGTACTTCCGAAGGGCTGGAAGATACAAATTTGCCAGGGTACAATCCCTAAATCTGAAGTACAAGTGTGCAGGCACGATAATAGCAGTATGTTAAGATCTGCAAACTAAAAAGGGATCCCGTAAATTCAAAACTCAATAACATTAGAAACAGGTGCGGACCGAGCAGTTCGCTATGTGGGATGTAGCTCGAGATACCTTTGTGAAATATAACTGAAGAGATCGGAATTGCATAACCTCATTTGTATTGATAATCTAACCTAATATCTAATATTTGTATTAAAATAGTAATAAAAGATGAGTTAAGGACCAACGCCCACCCCATTTTTTGGCCACCTCATTTCTAATTACCAAATTGAAGCGACAACAGAGTTAACTAATCACAATTTTTGACATGGGAGAAATTAATTTCGGGTTTGTTATTCGTGACACATATACGTATATAACGTGGTATATAGAAAAAAATGCAACCTTGAACAGTGATAGGCGTACATACATGCAAATTTCACGGGACACTTTATTGTCGAGATGAGATGATGTTGCTAATCTCAGAAATTGATGATGGTTGCCAACAATGATGTGCTTAAAGTTATAATTAGAGGAGACAATAGTTACCTAGGACAAAATGAATCATCTTTGTTGCAAAGTATTTGTCATTCCTTATCAATGAATATTAAGTTTGTATTGATTGTTATAACAAATAATAAAATAAGGGTGAACGAAAAGGTTTCGATCAATTAATAATATAATTAATAAGAAATCTAATAAAAGTATAAACTAATACCACATACTAATAACATAACAAATTAGTCCTTAAGGAGTATTAGATATAAGTTATAGAAAATTTTGTGGTAAAAAAAATTTAAGCGATAATAAAGGTATTATGGATAATAAAATGAGTCATATTTGTCGAGAAGTCAAAAAACAAAGTTAAGAAATGGATTAACTTAAACGCAATGAAATTTGAAATCTTCCATTATCTACGAATGAATATTAATTTTCTATTTGATTATTATAACAATTAATTAATTGAATAAGGGTAACCGAAAAGGTTTGGATCGAATGCTCATATAATTAACTCCAAATTTAATAAATAGGATACTTAACATCACATATAATAACACAGCAAATTATTAAATAAAAGTAAAGTAATAATGTAACACATTGAAAATGCAATGGAAAATATTTGTCACTTCTTATCAATGAATATTAAGTTTGTATTGGTTGTTATAACAAATAATAAAATAAGGGCAAACGAAAAGGTTTCGATCAATTAATAATAAAATTAATAAGAAATCTAATAAAAGCATAAATTAATATCACATACTAATAACATAACAAATTAGTCCGCACTGAGGATTAGATATAAGTTGTAATTAGAGGAGACAACAGTTACCTAGGAAAAATGAATCATCTTTGTTATAAAGAATTTGTCATTCTTTATCAATGAATATTAAGTTTGTATTGATTGTTATAACAAATAATAAATAAGGGTGAACGAAAAGGTTTCGATCAATTAATAAGAAATCTAATAAAAACATAAATTAATACCACATACTAATAACATAACAAATTAGCCCTTACGGAGTATTATATATAAGTTGTAGAAAAATCTGTGGTAAAAAAAATTTAAGCGATAATAAAGGTATTACGGAGTAATAAAATGAATCATATTTGTCGAGAAGTCAAAAAACAAAGTTAAGAAATGAATTAACTTAAACGCAATGAAATTTGAAATTTTCCATTCTCTACGAATGAATATTAATTTTTTATTTGATTAGTATAACAATTAATTAATTGAATAAGGGTAGCCGAAAAGGTTTGGATCGAATGCTCATATAATTAACTCCAAATTTAATAAATGGAATACTTAACATCACATATAATAACACAGCAAATTATTAAATAAAAGTAAAGTAATAATGTAACACATTGAAAATGCAATGGAAAATATTTGTCATTTCTTATCAAAGAATATTAAGTTTGTATTGGTTGTTATAACAAATAATAAAATAAGGGTGAACGAAAAGGTTTCGATCAATTAATAATAAAATTAATAAGGAATCTAATAAAAGCATAAATTAATACCATATACTAATAACATAATAAATTAGTCCGCAAGGAGGATTAGATATAAGTTGTAGAAAAATATGTGATTAAAAATATTTAAGCGATAATAAATGTATTACAGAGTAATAAAATGAATCATATTTGTCGAGAAGTAAAAAAAAAACAAAGTTAAGAAATGGATTAACTTAAACGCAATGAAATTTGAAATCTTTCATTATCTACGAATGAATATTAATTTTTTATTTGATTATTATAACAATTAATTAATTAAATAAGCGTAACCAAAAAGGTTTCAATCGAATGCTCATGTAATTAACTCAAAATTTAATAAATAGAATATTCAACATCACATATAATAATAGAACAAATTATTAAATAAAAGTAAAGTAATAATGTAACAAATTGGAAATGCAATTGAAAGTATTTGTCATTCCTTATCAATGAATATTAAGTTTGTATTGGTTGTTATAATAAATAATAAAATAAGGGTAAACGAAAAGGTTTTGGTCAATTAATAATACAATTAATAAGGAATCTAATAAAAACATAAATTAATAACATATACTAATAACATAACAAATTAGTCGGTACAAAGTATTAGATATAAGTTGTAGAAAAATTTGTGATTAAAAAATCGTAAGCGTTAATAAATGTTTTACAGAGTAATAAAATGAATTATATTTGTCGAAAAGTCACAGAAAAAAGGTAAAAAATGGATTAACGTAAACACAATGAAATTTGAAATCTTCCATTCTCTACGAATGAATATTAATTTTCTATTTGATTATTATAACAATCTATTAATTAAATAAGGGTAACCGAAAAGGTTTGGATCAAGTGTTCATATAATTAACTCCAAATTTAATAAATAGAATACTTAACATCACATATAATAATTAAAAATTCGGTACTATATTATTAAAAATATTTAGTATTATATTATTGCAAACTATTCAGTACTATATTATTGCAAGTTATTAAAAATTTAGTACTATATATAACCAATTATTAAGGCCAACCGAGAAGTATGCGACGCTCACTAATGTGATTATCTATAAGTTTAATAATAAAGCGAAAAATTTATAACATATCTATAATTATGAAAAAAACAATACATATATATATAAGCAACAAAACAAAATACAATAAGAATAAATTAGAGCTGAATGCATGAAATTGTAAAAACACAAACAGTTGTAACTTCTTCTTAATCATATTTTGTAAATTTCTTCAAGTTTGAATATAAATAAAAGTATACTCTTATGAACACAAAATCCATGATATTTAAATTTAAATTGAAATATATTTATATAAATAATCAATGAAAATGAAATTATTATACCTGAAAAATGAGACATTTTAGACTTGATTATTGGCTTTGCATAAGTTCACTAAACAAAAATAAATGCAAAAAAGTTAGATTAGAACTAAAATTAGAATCAACGAAAAACAACCGAAAGAATATTTTAAAAAATGGAACGGAAACAAGTCTATAATTATGAAAAAAACAATACATACATAAACAACAAAACAAAATGCAATAAGAATAAATTAGAGCCGAATGCAAGAAATTGAAAAACAAAAACAATTGTAACTTCTTTTTAATCATATTTTGTAAATTTCTTCAAGTTTGATATAAATAAAAGTACACTCTTATGAACACAAAATCCATGATATTTAAAGTTAACTTGAAATATATCTCTGTAAATAATCAATTAAAACGAAATTATTAACTGTAAAAGTGAGAAATTCCAGACTTGATTATTGGCTTCGCATAAATTCAATAAACATAAACAAATGCAAAAAGATAAAATTAGCACAAAAATTAGAATCAATGAAGAGCAATTATACAACTGAAGAGAATATTTTAAAAATAGAACGGAAAATTTTTTAATAAGAAAATTTTTGTCATGCATAAAGCCAAAACTGGATGAGACACACACATATATATATATATATGGGGGGGAAATTTAATAAGACTAAATTGACAAAAGGGAAGAAATTAATAATAATAATAATAATAATAATAATAATAATAATAATAATAATAATAATAATAATAATAATAATAATAATAATAATAATAATAATAATAATAATAATAATAATAATAATAATAATAATAATAATAATAATAATAATAATAATAATAATAATAATAATAATAATAATAATAATAATAATAATAATAATAATAATAATAATAATAATAATAATAATAATAATAATAATAATAATAATAATAATAATAATAATAATAATAATAATAATAATAATAATAATAATAATAATAATAATAATAATAATAATAATAATAATAATAATAATAATAATAATAATAATAATAATAATAATAATAATAATAATAATAATAATAATAATAATAATAATAATAATAATAATAATAATAATAATAATAATAATAATAATAATAATAATAATAATAATAATAATAATAATAATAATAATAATAATAATAATAATAATAATAATAATAATAATAATAATAATAATAATAATAATAATAATAATAATAATAATAATAATAATAATAATAATAATAATAATAATAATAATAATAATAATAATAATAATAATAATAATAATAATAATAATAATAATAATAATAATAATAATAATAATAATAATAATAATAATAATAATAATAATAATAATAATAATAATAATAATAATAATAATAAATGGGAGTGCTGCTGCTTGTGCGATTAGGGCTTTGCGGTTAGGGCTCTGCTGCTGCCGGCGCCCTATCTGCCGGCGTCGCCTGTCTGCCGGCGTCGCCCTGTCTGCCGGCGTCGCCCTGTCCGCCGGCGTCGTCGTCGGCGCCTGATCTTTGTCGCACCAGTGAGTGCGAGGGGAGGGGTTCGAAGAGGGGTTTGGGCATTCGTTGCCACTGCCGCCACCACCGGCCCTTTTTCTGGCCTCACGCCACCACAGGCCTCACGCCACCGCAGGCCTCACGCCACCACCGCGCGCCGGCAACCTCCCTTTGCCGGCGTTCATTTCAATTTCTGGGTAGGAGAGTGGCTGCTTTTGGGCCTCTGTTTTGCCTTTTTTGTGTTGCTGTCGGGGTTCTGACCGGCTTGGTTTCGCGTCGTCGGTCTTTGGGCCGGGTCTCTGATCGTGCCGGGCTCCTGCACTTGCCGGGCTGTGCCGGAGTTCGCCGGGCTGCCGTGGTGGGTTCGCCGGACCTGCTGGTTTGCTGTTACGTTGCTTGCTGCGTGGCAGTGAGCTATTTTTTTTCGGGTTCGGCCCTTGCCGGGGTTTACGTGGATCCTTTCGTCGTGGTTAGGATTTTGTTTCCTTTTTCGTTTTTGGTTTTCGGTTTTCGCTTGCCTTCTTGTTTCGTTTGCTTGGATTTCTTTTTATTTTTGGGTTGCCTCTGCGTGTCGGTTTGTTCCTGTCTCGGCATGCCTGACCTTGTGCGGTTCCACTGTCCTTTTGTGGGCCTCGGTGGGTGTAGGGATGGTTGGGGTAAGGGTTTTGTTAAAACTTCTCTGCTTTTCCATCTCCGTGACCATCACTGTAAGGAAGGTGCCCGGGACGCCACACGTAAATCTCTTGCTTCTTTACCTATTTTTTTGGCGGCTGAGTCTACTTTTCGGCGGATGGGTATTTGGCTGTGTGGGGTTTGCTTTCGGACACATACTCATAACAAAGGCTGTCGGCACGACGCAGGTTCCTCTGTTGAGGCCCCTAATTGTGGTGATGGTGTTATCCGTTATGTTCTTTACGGTTTTCCCCGACCATCTGCCCCTACAGTTTCGTCTTTTTGTGGTGTTGCTGATCCCCCGGTTGTTGGGTTTAACGAGACCTCTCTTGATCACCTGTTGGCTAAGGGGTTACGTACTGTTAAATCCATCCCTCCAAAGTGTCGTTTAGGGTTTTCTCGGGTTTTTCGGGGGGCTCTTGATGATGTGGTTGCCTCTCCTCGTGATCTCACGTGTTGGGTCACTTTGCTTGCGCTGCCTCTTTGCCTACTTAAGACTTTCTCCCCTCGGAGTAACCTTGAGTGTCGATCTGCTATTCGACGGCAGCGTCAGGAGGAGAGTATTTCTAGTGCCATTCGTTGTTGGGATGAGCCGGGTGGACGGTTGTCGCTCCTGCGGGATACTCTGACTGAGGTTGCTCCTCCTTTTAGTGTGGATGAGGATCTCGACTTGAGTGAGGTCAATGTTAGGCAGTGTCGTAGGAAGATCTGTGACGGGCACTACACTGCTGCTGTTCGTGTGCTTTCTTCTTCTGGTGTTGCTCCTTACTCCGATGATACTCTAGTGGCTTTGAAGGATAAGCACCCCGTCGTCCCTTCTCCCGTTTTGCCATCCTTGCCTGATAATCACCACTCCCTTGTCGCCTCCGCGTCGGTGGTTTTGGATATGATTAGAGGGTTTCCTCGTGGCACTTCTTGTGGGAGGGACGGTTTTCGTGCCCAACACCTTTTGGATTGTTTGAGTGGGGCCGCAGTTGCTGTTTCGGACGATTTGATCGCATCTGTCACTCGGGTGGTTAATCTCTTTCTCGAGGGCAGCTGCCCGCAGGTCCTCGGGGAGTATATTGCTAGTGCTCCGCTTACCCCGCTTGTTAAGCCAGGTGGTGGTATTCGTCCTATTGCTGTTGGTACGATTTGGAGACGCCTTGTCTCTAAGGTTGGTGCTTTCCTGATCGGTCCGACGCTGGGTGGCTATTTTTCTGGCCTTCAGTTTGGAGTTGGAGTTTCTGGAGGGGGCGAGGCTATTTTGCATGCCTTGAACCGGCTTGTTGAGGATCGGGGTGATGAGGTGGGTCTTTCCATGCTCTTGGTGGATTTTCAGAACGCTTTTAACATGGTTGATCGTGAAATCATGTTACGAGAGGTTCGTTACCACTGCCCTGTTCTCTCCCGGTGGGTGGAGTTTTGTTATTCTAGTCCGGCCCGGTTATATTATGGTGAACACAGCCTGTGGTCTTGTCAGGGGGTTCAGCAGGGTGATCCCTTGGGTCCTCTGCTTTTTTCCCTGGTGTTGCATCCCTTGGTTTGTAAGATCCGGGACTCTTTTGATTTGAGGCTGCAGGCCTGGTACTTGGATGATGGCACCATAGTTGGCGATACCTTGGTTTTGGGGAAGGTTTTGGAGCTGATTTTGGACGATGGACCTCGTTCGGGACTTCATCTTAATGTCAGTAAAACCGAGATTTTTTGGCCTGCGGAGGATCCTAGGAGCAGGCTCCCTGGGGTCTTCCCCCCTGCTATCGCCAGGCCGATGCGTGGTGTCAAAGTTCTTGGTGGGCCTGTTAGTGCGTGTCATGATTTCAGCAGTGAGCTCGTGATGAGTAGAGTGACCAGAACTATCGCGCTTATGGGTTCCGTCGCTCTGCTTGATGATCCGCAGTGTGAGTTGCTGTTGCTCCGGGCCTGTACTGGTATCTCCAAGCTTTATTTTAGTTTGCGTACTTGCCCACCGACTGTTTTTGAGTCGGCTCAGCTTGCTTTTGACGCAGCTCTTCGTTCTCATTTAGAACGTGTTGTTATTGCGTCTGGGCCGGGATTTGGGGATTGGCAGTGGCGGCTTGCCACCCTTCCCTTTTCTTTTGGGGGGCTTGGGGTGTATGCTGCTGGAGATGTCCTGCATTATGCTTTTGTGGCATCCCGACTGCAATCTGCGGGTTTGCAGGCTGCGCTGCTTCGCGCTGCGGGCATACTGACCCCTGGCCCGGCTTTCGATGCGGCCTTATGTAGGCTTAAGGAGGTTTTGGGTTCTGTTGAGTGTAATCCAAGTGAGATCGCTGCCCCTAAACTTATGAAGTCTTTGGCAGATATATATTTCACGAGGGTTGTGGCTACTGCGGAATCGGATTTCTCCTTGACCTCCCGTCAGGTTGCCTTATGGAAGTCTCAGCAAGGCCGTCACGCTTCTGATTGGCTCCACGCTGTCCCTATTTCTGGACTGGGCCAGACTATGAACGGTCGGACGTACCGTTGTGTGCTTAGCTATCGGTTGGGCATTCCTTTATTTTCCGTACCTGGACCTTGTTCCGCCTGCTCTCGGGTTTTTGGCGACGATATTTTTGGGGACCATGCCGTGTCTTGCGCAGGGGTTGTCGGTATTAAACATCGACATAACCTCGTTCGTGACACTCTTTTGGATATCTGTTTTCGTTCCGGGGTCTCGGCTGGGAAGGAGATTGATATTGGCTTGATTGATGATCATGACAGATCCTTGCGTCCTGCTGATTTGCTTCTTTATTCATGGGACAGGGGGCGTGACGTTTGCGTAGATCTTACCGGGTCTTCTCCTTTGACTCAGTCAGGGCTCTCTGATTTCGCGCCAGGCCGTGCTGTGGGTGACGCTGCCCGGCGCAAATGCGTTAAGTACAGGGACCTTTGCTCGGGGCTTGGATATGGGTTTTTGCCCTTTTCCTTTTCTTCGCTGGGGGAATTGGAGGCGGATGCTATCGGCTTACTCAAGAGAATTCAAAAATTTTCGATAGCACAGGATGCCGGAGCACGCGCTGCTCCTTTTATTTTTATCAGACTTAGCTTCGCTATAGCTAAGGGGGTGGGGGCCCAGATTGTATCTCGGTTACCCACCAATTTTTTGTAAATTGCTTTTTGATTCATCAATAAAATTCTCTATTTATAATAATAATAATAATAATAATAATAATAATAATAATAATAATAATAATAATAATAACCTCTTATGGATAAAACACCGACATAACCTCGTCCGGGACACTCTTATGGATATTTGTTTCCGTTCTGGGGTCTCGGTAGGTAAGGAGGTCGATATTGGCCTGATCGACAGTCATGACAGATCCTTGCGTCCCGCAGATTTGTTGCTTTATTCGTGGGACAAGGGACGTGATGTATGCGTCGATCTTACTGGGTCTTCTCCTCTGACTCAGTCCGGGCTCTCGGAATTCACGCCGGGTCGTGTTGTGGTCGACGCTGCTCGGCGCAAGTGCGCTAAGTACCGAGACCTGTGCGCGCGACTTGGATATGGGTTTTTGCCTTTTTCCTTTTCTTCGCTGGGGGAATTGGAGGCGGATGCTATCAGCTTGCTTAAAAGGGTCCAAAAATTTTCGATGGCACAGGACGCCGGAGCACGCGCTGCTCCTTTTATTTTTACTCGGCTTAGTTTTGCTATAGCCAAGGGGGTGGGGGCCCAGATAGTATCTCGGCTGCCCACCAATTTTTTGTAAACTTTGTTCTGATCTATCAATAAAATTCTCCATTTATAACGATGCAAACAAATTACTGAAAAGTGTGCAGTCTATTTTTTAACTATTCAAACCTTTAAAGGTGCGCTTACAATCCTCATAGGTTAAGTCTGATCCTTTAAATTGAAAGATCCAAGAATCACCAAAGAATAAAACTTAATTATTTAATTATATACTACTTTCACCAACCATTACAATGATTAAGATTAAGATGTGTATTTATGTGATTTTGGTCGGGGAAATCATATACATGCAACAATACCAAAGCGGTGGGTAACCTCATATGAAGGAGTACTACACAAGGGGAAAATTTACAACCTCCGGCACTTTGAGGTCGCACAAAACAATCGATCGTACATGCCAGTCAAAGGAAATCCAAACATCATCAAGTGCACCATATTTACATCAATACAGAAAGATATATAAGAACCAAACTCAGAATATTCCACTTCACAAATTCGACTTCCACCCGCTCGACAAATTGGAGGAACGTAACAACAAAAATGATTACTCCCTCCCATCCAATTCATGCTTTACATTTACTATAAATGGACCATTCAATCCAAGCTTTACATTTCTTTTATGGCAAATGACTTTACAATACAATCCACATATCATTCCTCTAATCTAACATTACCCTTACTTTTAACCATTTTCTTAAAAGTTACCCAAATCTATTGTCAAGCGTGGATTGGATGGGAGACAGTATTTGATAGAAAAGCACACGAATGCACTATCAAATGCAACAATTATATTATTATTAACATTCTATTTGCCTATTGATTATTTTTAACCACATTGTGTAGATGTTGTGGGCTTGCTAACTACAATTGAGGAGAAGAGGGAAGTGTTAACAAAAATTGTCAAACGCATTTAAGACATATACAAATACGAGATAAAAAGTAACTTGAGCATCTTCAATACACATATAATTACATGTAAAATAATTATTTTACTATAATATAATGACTACATACAGGCAAAAAATAATCAATGTGACTCTAGGGGCGATGCATTAGACTTCGTTAATAAACTTCATTAGTATACTGATAAGGTACATGTCATACTTATTAACATGGATTATAACACCGATACATGAGATTACCAACTACAGTCCACATACGGGACCAAGGTTTTTCTTCACTTGGACTTGCCGGAGACTAAAATGTTACTGCAGGTAAGCATTTGACCAAACCACAATAAAAATCCTGGACACTGAACATGTAGTCGATCTTACGCATACTAGAATAACCACATATTATTATTTGTGGCCTACAGGGACCAAGAACACGTCCAAATAAGGATCCTCGATGCTGACGTGGCAGAAGAAATGCTCACTTCAACACTTGCGGAGCTTCTACAAATAGATGTCACAGATCAGGTAATGTCGACCAACATCGCATGCTTATTGGTATGAGGTACTAGAAACATTGTCAATTAAATGAAACTACTGGAACCGAACGATATATTCAAATGCCACAGAACGATAACAGAAGTAAGAACAAATGTTGACTGACGATATCAATCTTGCACATCATGCCCAACTGGAATCGATGAGGATGAAAAGTTTCGCCAATGTAACGAATCAATACCCTACCCCAAACAAAGGTAAGAAAAAACCCATAAATATGTTAATGCCCACGACACAAGTACAGATTAATCACTACAATAGCAGACTAAACAACTTACAGAACTTTGGTGGTCTTTGGGAGGGAAGCTGAGAAGATCATCGACAGACCAATCGAAGCATTAGTAACTCCATATGAAAAGGTACGCAAAAAAATACCAAACCAACTACACAAACAAATATTTAACGTATTGTCCTAACAAGAGGAAAAAACCATGACATAGGAAAGGAGAAAATGTTTAAGATACTCCAACAATGTGTCGGGAGAGAATACACCATGAAAGTTAAAATTGGGATTACCAAATACAATGCCGAACGGGAACTAAAGTACCAAAAGGTATTAACAAGTCAAAGGACCCACCAACTCCCACCATAGTGGAAAGGAAGGACGAAAATCCAAAGGTAACAACAAAAATTCTGACCCAACAACAACAAATTTTATTTATCAAATATGTCATGTATACTAACGAGGATAATATTTTGATAAGAGCAACCAAAATAAGACAACTTAGAAAAACACCTTACAAAATTAGAGCCTGTAGTGAACACCCCAGTTAAAAATGAGAAGAGAAAGGTAGACAAGGGGTAAGTGAACGATTATTACGTACATCAACTACAAGAAATCCGTTGCTTATATTTTAAGCACAAAACTAACACACCCAAAATGCATTATAGATCTGAAGTGGTGGTGAGAAAAGCAGTCGTAACAAAAGAAACAATGAAAAAAAGGGCCAAGATTTGAAAATCCCAAATAAAGCCACGACAGAAAAACAAAGGAAGAAGGAAGCCATAATTCAAGAAGATTACGTACTACAATAAAAGTTTAGAAAAAAGACTTATTATTTATTATGTGCATTATATGATGTATGTTTCCCACTTTAAGTGCACCTTTTTAAATTCTGTCATTCTTTACACATACACGTCATATGCATTTCAGTAGCTTGGATCGTTCAATCTTCCTAACCTGTGCCCTATTCATGATTTACGACAGCCTTTGGAAGTAGATACAATTACAAGTACATGAAATCAAAACAAAAATTGTGTAGTCTCGTGCGGTGCACGGGCATGGCGATTAGTTACAATCTTAAATGAACAAGAAAATGAATGAGGTAGCGCCGGTGGTGGAAGGTGGGATGGGGAATAAAAAGGTACACGTAATAAGGTAATAGTTCCCTTCTGGGAGCAAGCTAAATTAGATTTTCAAGCTGTCATGTCCAGGGATGGCAATGGGTGGATATAGATAGGGTGAAGTCATATCCATATTAATATCCATTTAATTTTTAATCATCCATATCTCACCTTCATCCATTTATATTTATTTCATCTATCCATATTCATATCCACCGGGTGGAGCGGACACCCGTTGGATTATTTTATCCTCAAAATTTAAAAGGTGCAAATGGCTAAATATTTTGATACGATAAAATTAAAATGCGTAAAACATCAACCAAAGCGTCTTTTACATTGGAGAATGAACACATAACTTTAAAATCGAATATAAATGTCCTTAAGTACAAATGGTTGTTTAGGTATAAAATCGGTTTGAAGGAAGCCGAGAAAATATGGAGTAAATAAGGGATTAGGATTAGACTGAAAATGAAGAGATAGAAAGAGAAAATACTCTGAAAATAGGTTTTTTTACCTATCGACAGCCATGGCAAGATCCATAAATAATAATTCCAAAATCAATCCATCTCCAACAATTCAGCAGCTAAATGAAAAAATACAACTACACAAAACCCAAAAACAAGCTTCCTCTTCTCTAAATAAAGATAGTAGTGAAGAATACCACGCTAGCTACATAACTTATACCTTATGATTTAGAACATGATATGGATACTAGAGGAAGAACAAGATGACACAAAGGAGTTTAGAGAGCATCCATGACAACCAGTTTCAGGGAACCATAAGTCTGGTGGTGAAGAAAAGGCCCTACTGCAGATAACGGAAGATCAGAAGATGTGGCTGAAGAAATTGAATATTGGTCCAATGCGATTTATGGGTATGTCGTGGGAGCTAACCCGCCTTGCAATTGGGCAGTGATCTTATGCTTTATACGTCGCAAATGAAAGAACCTCAACATTGATAAGATCTCTGTTTTGGCTAATGGAGTTTTCTTAGTCCGTTTTTCGAACAAGGATGACAAGGCCAAGGCACTAGAGAGTGGATTCCTCATGTTTGATAACAAGCCTGTTATTTTGAAGGAATGAACACTAGATTCATAGTTAACTAAAGAAGAGTGTAAGATGCTACCGATTTGGATTAAGCTTCATGGCTTAGATCTAAAATTTTGGGGGCAAATCACTTTAAGCAAGATTGCAGGACTGGTTGGTAAGTTTTTGAAAAGTGATGAGATCACTGTAACAAAAACTTTGTTGAGTTTTGCAAAAAAATTGGTTGAAGTTGAGATGAACCAAGAGTTTCCTCAGAAACTGATATTCTTAGATGAGAAAGGGAAAGAACAGGTTATTTCAGTAAGCTATGATTGGCTCCTTGTTGAATGCAAGAGTTGTAAAGGCATTGGGCATACAGCTAAGATATGCAGAAAACATAAAGAGAAGGAAAAGCCTGTAAAGAAACCGGTAATGCATTGGCAACCCAAGCCTAAGGTGGTTTTGCCTCTGGTGCAACAGCCTGTAGGAGGTTTGGATCAGAGGTTGGTCACACCTAAGGTGGGGGCAAATTCCACCTACTTCTCCACAGCAAAACCTGCCTAGAGTTCAGAGATCACAGGGTGAAGAGCCTCACGTCTTCCCTAAGGAATTAATATCTTTTTGGAGGCTCTACTCGATTCAAAAGGTAAAGAAGGGGGAGAAGGGTCAGTTGTTACACCACCTGAAAATGGTTAATCTCGGATTTTGGAACGTAAGGGGGCCCAATAATCCAACAAAGCACCAGGATATTAAATGGTTCCTGAATAATAATAATAATAATAATAATAATAATAATAATAATAATAATAATAATAATAATAATAATAATAATAATAATAATAATAATAATAATAATAATAATAATAATAATAATAATAATAATAATAATAATAATAATAATAATAATAATAATAATAATAATAATAATAATAATAATAATAATAATAATAATAATAATAATAATAATAATAATAATAATAATAATAATAATAATAATAATAATAATAATAATAATAATAATAATAATAATAATAATAATAATAATAATAATAATAATAATAATAATAATAATAATAATAATAATAATAATAATAATAATAAAATTAATAATAATAATAATAATAATAGAGGACGGTTCTCTCGCCCAGCACTTCAGCTCCGATGAGCACGACGGTGACGAGGGGTAGAGGAAGGGGACGACCACGGAAAACTCAGAAGTTTGATGATGATTCTCGGGAGGATCGTCGGGAAATTGATTAAGAAGTGTCGATGGAGGGTTCATAAATATCTATGGCTGGTCAAGAGCCGGTGAAACAGGGCACGAACATAATAAATGATCTCATAGATCGGGCTTTGCAGTCTACTTTGAAGCTGAGTGGGAAGAGTGCTTCAGGGTCGAAGGGCCGGGAGTAGCCAGAATTGGTTGTTGAGGGAGGACAATCGGAGCAAAAGAACAGGGTCCCTGATCCGGCGAAATCAAAACCAGATGGGGATCAACCTGCAATGTCATGGGCTGGCCAAACGGTGGTGAAGAAGCAAGGAATGGGGCTCTACTTTGATGAGTACAGTGCGGCTGGGGAGGAAATAACAATTGATTATGAAGATTATGAGGATGAGTTGAAGCTTTGGCAATATACTTTAATGGGCCATGTAATTGGAGCTAAACCTACACTCAAGCGTATGATGGAGTTTGTCATGGTGGCCTGGAATCAGGTACTGTGGCAGGGGTTCAATATTACAAGGAAGGCTGGTTTTCATTCCGGATTGGGAGCAAGCCAGCAATGGAGGATCTTCTAAAGGGGGGTCCTTGGCTGGTGGGATCTCACTCTCTCATATTGAAGCAGTGGAGTCCTTCCTTTTCACTGAAGATGGAGAAAATCTCGGTTGTGCCTACTTGGATACTCTTTCCGGACCTTGATCCTTACCTTTGGACTGAGTCCGTTTTGAGTAAAATGGCGAGTAAGATAGGTAAACCCAGTCATGGGATTTGCCTGATTTTGTTGTCCTTAATTTGCCTATACTAGGGAAGTCTGTACAACGGGTTCAATATGAATGGTTACCCTACT
This sequence comes from Agrostemma githago, assembly GCA_958450325.1. Taxonomy (NCBI): domain Eukaryota; kingdom Viridiplantae; phylum Streptophyta; class Magnoliopsida; order Caryophyllales; family Caryophyllaceae; genus Agrostemma; species Agrostemma githago. Next base: position 9,112,691 of record OY288241.1, on the reverse strand, counting down.
TTTGTCAAGGTTGTAAAAAACTGGGGCATATGCAGACTACTTGTAAATTGGAGAAGAAGAAGGGGGTTGTGAAACCTGTAACTAGATATACTCCAGTGAAACAAGCATCAGGGAAGAATGGGAATGTGCTTAATGATCGTGAACCGGACCCCAATCTAGCTCTTCAGGGGCTAGGTGGATTGGGGAGGGCAGACATTATTGACACAAAACTTCACGCTAGTGACCCGGACCCCAATCTAGCTCTCCAAGGGCTATGTGGATTAGGAAGGGCAAGCAATGAAGAACTGAAGCATGCTGGGGACCCGGACCCCAATCTGACTCTTGAAGGGTCAGGTGGATTAGGGAGGGTAAGCATGACTGATGTAGGGGGAGAAAATGAAATCACAGGTGATCATAATGCTGATATACAGGGGTTTCAGACTGTTGCTGTCCGTTCTGGCAGTTCGGGGCTGAAACCTGGTGATCCTGGATTCAAGAGCCTACACATGAGCAAAGAGAGGAAGGTGGAAATCCTAAAGTCAAACAGATATGATATCCTTGGGAATCAGGAGTTAGTGGATGGAGGGACAGGGGTTCTTGAGGAGGAGGTTCTCAATTCTTAATGAAGATTGCAACTTGGAATATTAGGGGTGAGAATGAGGATAATAAACAGAATGAAGTTATTAGACTCCTCAGGAATAGTAATATTGATGTTTTGGGGCTACTTGAAACTCGAATAAAGGCTGGTAAAGCTTCTTCTATTATCAGGACGAAGTTTAAAGACTATTCTGTGGTTAGTAATTATAATCAACATCATAATGGTCGTATTTGGCTTATTTGGAGTCCTATCACTGTTAGGGTTACTGTTCTTTTAATCCATGCTCAGCTTATTTACTGTCATGTTCATCACTATGCCTCAAAACAAGAGATGTATATGACGACTGTTTATGGTGCTAATAATGGACGGGTTAGGGAAGACTTATGGCAAGCTATTTGTGATATTAAAGTCCAAGGTACTAGTTGGGCGGTGCTTGGGGATTTTAATATTGTGCATCACAATGATGAAAAAATTAGAGGTGCTTCTCCTGACTCAGGAGAAATGGAATCTTTCAATGATTGTTTGGATGATAATGGGTTGCAAGAATTGGCTGGACAAGGTCATGAGTTCACTTGGACTAACAAGCAAAACCCTGATGACAGGGTGTGGTCTCGTTTGGATAGGGCTGTTGTTAATGGAGAATGGATGGGGAGCTTTCCTTCTTCTTTTGCAACGAGCTTAAGTCATGGAATCACTGATCATTCTCCTATATTGATCACTATTCTTAAGGAAATTAGTAGGGTTTCCAGATTTAGCTTTCTAAAATGTTGGACGGGTTGTGCAAACTATAATGGAATTGTACAGGAGGCTTGGAGGGGTGCGGCTTATGGTACTGCGGGCTACAGATTTTTCCATAAGCTTAAGAGAGTTAAAATTGCTCTTAAGAGAATGCACAAGAGTACTTATTCCAGTATTAATAGGAGAATTGAGGAAGTTAAGATAGAGTTGGACTGCTGCCAGCGTGATCTACAGAAGAATCCTTTCTCGCTATCTCACATTAATCAGGAAAAAGACCTTCTGGCAGTTTATCAATCTCTGACTAAGGCGGAGCTGAGTATACTAAAGCAGAGGACAAAAATGGATAATATTATTTATGGCGATGAATCTTCCAAGTACTTTCACTCGCGCTTGAAAGAGAGACGACAACAGCAGGTCATCGGAAACATCCTTGATAGCAAGGGTAACCTTAGGGAGGGTCTGGAAGAGGTTGCAAATGGATTTGTAGACTATTATAAGGAGCTCCTCGGTACTGATCAAACTGTTTAGGATACTGATAGTAGTATTTTTGCTAGAGGATCTGTTATTCCTATGGAGAACTGAGGCCAGCTTCTTGCTATGCCTTATGAAGCTGAATTTAAAGAGGTAGTCTTTTCAATTGGATCTGATAGGAGTCATGGACCTGATGGGTTCTCCTCTGAATTCTTTAAAGCGTTCTGGATGACTGTTAAAGCAGATTTCTATGCAGTTGTGATGGAATTCTTTAGGAAAGGCAAGATGATAAAGCAAGCAAACACTACACTTATTACTCTTGTTCCAAAGAAGGAGTTTGTGCTTCGGTGACAGATTTTCGGCCTATATCGTGTTGCTCGGTCTTCTATAAGGCTATTAGCAAGATTCTCACAAGGCGAATTCAAGGAGTTTTGCAAGATTTGATTGGGAAGGAACATGCAGCTTTTGTTCAAGGTCGAAGCATTCATGAAAATATTGCTCTCTCCCAAGCTTTGGTTAGTAACTATGGTCGAAAATATCTTACTCCGAGAAGTCTTATGAAAATCAACCTTAGGAAGGCCTTTGATTCCCTTCAATGGGATTTCATTGAAGTAATGTTTAAAGGCTACAATTTCCCTCCTGAGTTTGTTGGGTCGGTGATGACCTGCATTAGGGGCTCCTGGTTCTCGTTGAAAGTTAATGGGATGATTCATGGGTTCTTTAAAGGGAGGAGTGGACTTAGGCAGGGTGACCCATTATCACCTTACTTATTTGTTCTTAGTATGGAAGTTTTTTCTAGACGACTTCGATACATTAACTCTCTCCCTCAGATTTCTTATCACCCAAAGTGTTGTCAACTCAAGCTTAACCATATGATCTTTGCCGATGACTTAATGATTTTTATGAGAGGAGATCGCCCATCTATTCTAGCTGTAACTACTGTCCTTGAGGATTTTGCTAAAGAATCTGGGCTACGGGCTAATAAGGAAAAGACGAGCATTTTCTTTGGGGGAGTTCAGTCTGATATAGTTAAGGAAATCATTTCTCAAACTGGTTTTGCTCGAGGTGAACTCCCTTGTGGATACTTGGGACTACCTTTGAACTCGGTGAACAACAAGAAGGATTAATATCAAGTCCTAATTAGCGAAATTCAGATGAAGATAAGCAGTTGGTCCTCTAAATTTCTGACTTATGTGGGGAGAATTCAGCTTCTATATTTGGGCTCACTAGTTACTGGAGCGCGAATGCTATTTTCCCTGTAAATGTGCATTACCATCTTAATCAGGTCTGCAGGAGATTTTTCTGGACAGGGAGCTCAGATCAGGCTCGCATGGTATTTAAGAGCTGGGCTGGAATCTACCTCCCTTGGAATGAAGGAGGTTTGAATGTTAGGAACTTGCTGTTTTGGAACAAAGCGATAATGGCAAATTGGCTTTGGAAGATTATAGTTGTTCAAGAGGGGCTTTGGTATGAATGGATTAAGCGCTATGTACTTATGGGTACTACTATCTGGAGTATTAAAGGGGTGGAGCGGCATACAGCAACATTCAAAGGGATCTTAAGTCTTAGAGACGAAATTCTTCAACGCACAGGTACCCAAACTGCTGCTGAAGCATTGGTTGCTAGTTGGAAGGACAAAGGTCGGTTTAATGTGACAGCAACGTATAACTGGTTCAGGTGTAGGCAGCATATTATTCCTTGGATGGATAGGATTTGAGAGAAGAATATTATGCCAAAACATCGAGTAATACTTTCTATGACTGGACAACGGGTGCTTGCGACACAGATAACCTGCAGAAAAGGGGGTTTTAATTGGTGAATCGGTGTATTTTGTGTAAGCAAAATCAGGAGAGTGTGAGGAACTTATTCTTTGGTTGTCCGTTTTCTCGTCAAATCTGGCAACACTTGCTTAATTGGATGCAAATTACGGGTAGGAGTTATAATCTTCAAACAGAGCTCGCCTGGTGCACAACTAGGAGTAAAAGACGACATTGGAAGAATCAGTGGTTCTGCAATTGCTTGGCTGCTGCAGTCTACTGTATTTGGAATGAGAGGAATGGTGATTGAGTTGAAGAAATTTGCAATTCAATGGGTGGGAAATTTGCAATTCACAATCGAATTTTGAAGAAAATGGTGATTGAGTTGGTTTGCTGCAAAATTTAGGTGAATGAAATTTAAGTGGGAAATTAATTTCAGTTGCTAATTTGGTGGGTGGGGATGAAGAAAACGTGCGTGCGTGGGATGTATTTTGGGTGGGAATGAATGAAATAGGGAGTAGGGTTTTAGCGCCCATAATTTGGTGCGGGAAGTTATTTGTAATTAAGAGATCGGTTATTTGTAATTAAAGTTTCTTAATCTATGAAACCGGTTATATAAGTTGACGGTTGTATTAAACTTAATTTTAAGAAACCGTGTATATTTGATAAATGGTCTCTTAAATTAAGAGACCGGTTAAGTTGTCCAACCGGTGTATTATTAATGATTTTAAGAGACCGGTCACAAAAAGTAAATGGTTTCTTATTATTAAGAGACCGGTTAGACAATCTAACAAGTGTGTTAGGGGTGGTCTCTTAGAGCATTTTTGTAGTAGTGACGAACCAGAGGGAAAGTAGGTCGCCGGCAGATGAGGGAGGTGAGCGTGGGTCGCCGGCAGAATTGAAATTGAAGAAACTAGGTAGCCAAATTAGCGGATATTGTCAAGCATTGTCGCTGCGTTCGTTTTGGGTTAAAGAGTTGGGGAGTTGCGTCTTAGGTTTTGCTTCTTGAGTCAACAATTGAGTTATTTTAATTAAATTCTTATTTCAATATACATGGATTTATCATGTGTTCATGTCTATTCATATATTATACACTTGGGTTTTAATTTGACCCATGTCTATAATTTATAGACATGGATTTTAATTCTGACCTATGTATATTCTCATTTATATACATCAGTCTTTTTAAAATAACCTATCTATATTAGAAATAGATGTAGGTTTTACTTTTAACCTATGTCTATTAGGTAATGTCTATGACTAATTTTGTAATAGTGAATGTTGAACCTTCTTCCAATGTCACACATCTGCCTCCCCCCTCCTCTTGTTCATCAATGTCCATATCCCTAGCCCCTTGTTCACGTCCAAAATTTTCACCATTGAACCCTCTTTGCATCCAAACAGGACCTACAAAAGGTTGTTGCCCCTCTTGGAATCTCATACCTGGGTAAATTCTTCCTCATGGAGTATCACATATGTCAAAATCAACAAACCTATCCTCTGGTAATGCATCAGGAACAACCCCATACACCCTATGAGCAAAATCAATCCTAGAAGTTCCAAACTCCACCTGCCTCGGAGTCGCCCTCAAATCCAGATTGAACATAATATGATTAAGTTTGGAAAATAACAAAATCTTTAGTGACCGTATGAGCCAACACCTCATCTACCTTTGTTATGACTTGATTAGGAGTATCAGCACACCTAGTGACTTTATGCCTTATTTTCCCACAACACACACAATACTTAAAACACTTCTTCATATTTAAACTGAACCCAAATAAGGATACCTTCCTCGCAAGCTAAGAAAAAACCAGGTAGAAGAGGTTCATTCAACATAATACTCACCATAATCCTAATAATTCATTTACTGGAACTAGCCCCATAGGTTCCACCCAAGGATTCGCCCCAATACATTCCCCCAACACCCTACCTACATCATTATTTAGATATCAAATGGTAAATCACAAACTCTAACCCAAAAATAAGCGGAAGGAAACGTTACTGTTGTGAGAACCATTTCCCTCCTCCATTCTCGGAAGACCATCGGATCACCATAGAAGGAAGCAACACTTTCCTGATGTCGTCCCTCTTATCCTCATCATTCTAGAAGACGAATATGTCTCTTATCTTAAAGACTGTGACTAAACCTCTAGTCACCCACTTTGCCTCCACTGCTCTATTAATGTCGTAAGCATCAAACCTCCTATAATCAACCATAAACCCAAGAACACACTTGCCATAAAACGCCCTATTATCTCTGATGTGTGTCAAATTTGGCCCGATTTTCCACCCATCGAAGCTCGTTTTCCTATCGCTTTCGCGAGATTTATCTCAGTCACCGAGCCGGGAAAACTGAGCCATAAGAAATGAAATCCAAAGAAATGAGAGAGAGAATCCATCGGGTAAAGTTTCACCCGATGAGATTTCGTCGGGTGAAGTTTCACCTGACGACTTTTCTGAAGGTCCTCAAGAAGAAGGGTTGATCGGGTGAAACTTTTAAAGTTTCACCCGACGGCAATGGCACCCCGGATTTTGCATTGTGGAAGAAGAACAGACCGGGTGAAACCATCGGGTGAAGTTTCACCCGACAGAAAAGTCACGAGAACTCCAGAAATTCGCATGGTAAAGTTTCACCCTATGAAGACCCGAAGGGTGAAGTTTCACTAAGCAAACAAAAATCTTTTTTGGGCTTTGTCTTAATGGCCCATTAAGGCTTTGTATATATAGTTAACCCTAAAGTTCTTTCTACCATATAGAATATACTTTAGTAGAATCCTCATTTTTTAGTAGCCTCCATTAGAGAGTTCCATGAGAGCTAGAAAAACTTCATTAGCTTAGATTTCTTAGATTACTCTTATCATTTTGAATCTAGTAGCAATGTTAGTTAAGATTTGGTTCTAATTAAAAGATTGAAGAGATTGCAAGGATTGGGTGACAAAGTTCTTGTATTTCTTCTTCAAGAGTTAACTTTTATTTCAATCTTCATCTTGTTCCTTTGAATTTCCTCCGTTGTTGGTACTTTCATTTCTTCTCTCTTCCTTAATTAGTTTATTTTCTAGTTTCTCCTTAATCTATTGTTTTCAATTGTTCTTAATCCATTATAGTATTAGGCTTAATTTTCTTCTCATTTCTAGTATGAATTGTTTTAGCTTATTTTCCTTGCTTATTTCTCTTATTGACCTTCCTATGAATATTGAGTAGATTTTAGTTTGGGGGTTAAGGGAGGATGAAATCGGGTAGTATGGATTGAGAATTTTTGCGATTGGATACACCTGAGTTGAATTGTCTATTTGGATTTGTTGTATGCTTGTGGACTTTACTTGATCAATTTAGTCGACTCGCATTCACCCTCGTCAATATGGGGAAACTCGGGGCTTAGGGAATTCCGGTTAGTGACTTAGCTTCTTCACCGCGAAAGCGGATTTTAGCGAGGTTGGGTAGAGAAACTAAAAGCTGACTCGCCCCTTTTCAATTGTGTATCGGTTGCTTGATTCTTTGTCTTTTTATCCCGTTTTCGATTCCCCGACTCCCCTTAACTTCCTTCCTATTATTGCTCTCCGTTTTAAGTTATTACCTCAATCTAGTTTTAATTCTATTCCAAAACTCCCCCCCTTTAGATCCCAAACATCGTCAAACCTAGACTTAGTCAATTTCACTTACCGTCCCTGTGGATCGATTCCGACTTACCGCTACTATATATTAGTTAGTTGGATTTCTAAATATTGTTTGCATGCGGGTTAGCGACGACCCCATCAATCTCCCAACACATCTGGATTGAGCGTCAGAATAGGGCCAACCCTTGGTAGTCTCCACCCATTGTTAAACTCGTCATCTTCCTGTTGGACCCTTAACCTCTCAGGAAAGACATGCATGTGCGGACTTAAATTCTCAAAGTCCCTCACATCATCATCATCCTCAGGATTCTAAACCAAAGGATCACCAAACCCATTGGCCAATCTATCTCTTCTCAAACCTCTGTTTCCTGCATCCTCAGAAGAACTATTCGATGAATTGATCACGATCACATTTTTCCTTCTAAGTCGGATACGATCCTCCCTCCCAATAAAACCATTCTCAACAGGAATATCTCGCACCCCTCACCATTTCCACCCAATCCATTACCACCCACCGCTCCATCACCCCCATTCATTTTGAAACAGTTTGCCTTTGGTTTTTTGATTTTTGATTTTGAATTGAATTTATGAGGATAACTATTGTGAAATTGATTATACTCCGATCTCTCCATACTTAGATTAAATACTAGTAAATAAGAAACTTAGCAAATGTAAAAGAAGATTTCAAACCCTTATCCTCTAATGCATGCAGAAGACTCTTCCAATTCTCTGCACCCCAACTGCATGCAATCCTTCCCACTTCTCAAACAAAATACTCCTGAGAGTTTTGTGCAGTAATGATTGCACAAAGTCGACTAAAAAGAAGGTAGAAAGGGATTAATAGTTTTGTTTGTTGTGTGTTTTTAAAGAGTTCCACCAAATCAAGAATTTTGAGGAAGAAAAAGATACTTAATGAGTACTCCAGCCAGTATCCAATTAATTAGATTGCTCCTTTCTGACAAAGGATAAACGACTTTCCGTTTTCTCTTGATTTTTTTAGAGAGAGAAAGTGACCAAGTTTTTGTACAGTGAATGTGGTTGCCTCAAGATGTAGGTGATGAAGTAAACTGTGGTGGAGTGTGATGGTTAAGGTCGAATGATGGTGGTTTATAATAGTTAATAATGTTGGTTGGCTTTGATTTTTTTTCCATTTCTATTCCCCTATATTCTAAACAAACAAGGACAATCTAAGAAAATTCCTTTTATTTTCTTTACTTTATCCTTATTTTCCATGTTATTTTCTTTCGCTTTCCCATGTTCAACCAAATGCACCATAAGGTTAGAAGGAATAAATGAGACGAATATGTTACTAAGTTTTAAATATTACTCGTATTGAATAATATTGAAGTACCAAATAAATAAAAAAAATACCCGATGATAAGTTGGTCAAGAACAAGAATTTGTTGTCCGTAAAAGTGAAACATAGTGGTTAAAACATGTGGTCACAACCCTATGGGTCTCGGGCTTGGCAAGAGCGTTTTTACCCCGAGCGCGCACCAATGATAACGGTTGCGCGTTCCTCGCCACCAAAAAAAAGAGAAAAGAAAGAAAGAATAAGAATTTGTGATTACAGTCACAAATGGGCATCAACATCGACGATTGCATCAACACTTGTTAATAGAGCTTCTCTTTCAGATCGGAAATCTCCGGTCATCTCATTTCCTCATTCAATTGGGCGTGATCTAGTTATCTTCTGCAAAAACCCTATTTTCCTCGGATCGTCCGCGATGGCCCCTCCTGCTTATCAGTCGCAGCGATCTCCTTCCCCTTCTCAGCCCTCCGGGTAACTTATTTAATTTTTAATTTATTTATGTTGATGATTTCTATGATCAAGTGTAGTTTTATTACTGTTATCGAAGAATTAGCTTCTGTCTTGTAATTAAGGTTTGTTTTTGTTTTGTTTTGTTGGTTTTAGTTTATGTTGATTGAATTTGTGAAATTCTGAAAGACGATAGTTATGTAGTTGTTTAGTGATGTGATAAGTGATATTTGATATAGCGGTATAATGTGGTGATGTGGAGATTGGTTTATCGTAGAACTTAAGGGTTTAAAGATATGATCATTGATCAAGCAAGGTTTTGAGCTTGGATGGCGGAGTAGAATTACGGTGCCAGTGGATGTGGCTTCAGATAGTTAGGCTTTAGTGGATTAGCCCCGGTGTTCTAGTGCTTTATTCTTCAAAGTCTCAGGATGTGGTCTTTGTATGGTTAAACTTATGAGTACAGTTTTCTAAGTTTTTAGTTAGATTAGCATGCATTATAGTCTGCCTGTAGGTAAGCTGTTGTTACCTTTGGCAAATATGGCTCTTCTGGTGGCATATAACAAAATTACTCGTAATTGTTTGCACTTATTTTTATTGCGAAATGTGGCTCTTTCAATGACATTGTCAACCTAATTTCCATTATAGGTCATTCGCAAATAGTTTCTCTCCATTGCTACATAGGAGTGAGATTGTCTACCTAAAATCCCCCTACTATTCAATTTATTTGAGCCTTGTTACAATGAGTCCAAATTCTCTCCATTACCTCCTCTCCATTTCCTCACCCATTTGCTTATAATACTATCTTGTTGTTGTGGGGCATGATTAATGGCGGGCTTACTTTGTGGCATAAGAAGTCCTTGTACACCCCAAAGAAACATTTTTTACAGCAATTATTGGTATTTACAAATAAAAACCCCATAAAGTTTTATAAAAAGGACCCCATAAATATCATGGGCATCTCATGAATATTACTCCCGTCTTCTCACCTTTGATTAAATACTCTTCACAAATAATATAAGTGGTAAACAAATGAAGGCGATGCAGTGAGTAGAAGATAATGGGGTAAAAGTTTGAGAAATAAAGACTTTGTAGTAACTTTGCTACTAACTAAATCAATAATTATTTGTATAACGTGGAAGGATTGATATAAATATTACTAAGGGTTCGCTTGGGATGGGGTAATAATTCCGGGGTAATAGAGCAAACATGAACTAGAAAATGACAGAGAGTAGTGATGATGCTAAGCAAAAATGGAGAAAATGAAGGTAATCTAGCCTATTTGGGGGAAAAACATTACTCCTCTCTCTCCCCCAAGTAATGCATTACCCCCCAATGGGGGTAATTATTCCTCCCTCCTATCTCATTTACACCATAGTATGCTACAACCAAGCAACAAGCTCCTTCATTTCTAGTTCATTTTTGCTCTATTACCCCGGAATCATTACCCCCATCCCAAGCGAGCCCCAAGAGGCAGTTTCGTAGAGCAATTAGTGTTTTCACTTGGTCTTATTTGCTTCTAAAATTTAAAAAAATTGAAGTAAGGCTTGAATTTTTTCCCCATGTTATTTGATCATGACGTACCTGAATTGAACCTATACATACAAACCTGTATTATATAGGACCCCGTAGAAAATATTCTAGATCCGCCATTGGGCATGAGGCTATGAATAGCTTGTCAATGACAGTAGTTTTCACTAGATGTAAACCACTATAGTAGTAGTTGGAGAGGATTTCATCTAGTTTGTTGATTTTGAGCCTTAGTTTAATACTTTAGTGGTAAGATGGAGACTCGTTGTATTTTCAGGAAAAGTGAAGTTACGGATTTGAAGCTACAGTTAAGGCAACTAGCAGGTAGTAGAGCTCCAGGCACCGATGACTCAAAACGGGATCTCTTTAAGAAGGTGATTTCTTACATGACAATTGGTATTGATGTCTCATCAGTGTTCAGCGAAATGGTCATGTGCTCAGCCACATCGGACATAGTTTTGAAGAAAATGTGTTACCTGTATGTTGGAAATTATGCCAGGAATAACCCTGACCTTGCACTTCTTACTATCAATTTCTTACAAAGGGATTGTAAGGATCAGGATCCAATGATTCGTGGCCTTGCCTTAAGGAGTCTTTGTACGCTACGTGTTGCAAATTTGGTGGAGTATTTGGTTGGGCCATTGGTTTCGGGGTTGAAAGATGGCAGTGGCTATGTGAGGACTGTGGCTGCGATTGGGGTTTTAAAATTGTATCACATATCTGTTGCAACATGCGTTGATGCTGATTTCCCAGCAACGCTCAAGCATTTGATGCTGAATGATCCTGATAGCCAGGTGTGTATCTAAAAAAAATCATAAATAGGAGTTAGCAATAAATTTTGTTTGTATCGTAGAAATGAATCCAATTAATTTTTTTATTTAATTAGTCTATTTACATTCAACCTCAATGAGTGCAATTTAAAGTTCAATCATGTTTCTTACATTTTTTTGAAATAATGTATTGAATGGTTTTGGATAAAACTCTCTTTAAATTTCCATTTAAGCTTATATGGTCACTTGACAGTCAGCTTGTGAACTTACTGGTAAGCTGTCACTTGGCTCATTGGTTGTCAGCTTGTGATCTTACTGGTTAGTATGTTACTTCGACACTTCACTTACGTGACATGTCGTGTGTCTGATACATATCATGTTGACAACGACACTTCACTTTAGATAAAAAAAATTGAAAACTTTGCCCAAAATAGATGTATCCGACACTCCAACACGTGTTGGACACCATGTTGGAGAGTCGGAGTCGCTGGTTAGTGGCGAGCTACTTCTTTGTATTTGCCATGGCACATGATAATTCTGCCACTGTGATTCTGTTATTGATTCTCTAAAGAAAATAAGGAAAAAAAACCAAGCGACCAGGTTAGCTTTCAGAGCAGCAAGTCCATTATTTGCAACTGGCTTTAATAGATCATACACTTGGAGAGCCAATAGTCACACAAATTTTCGAGTTGCCATTATATATACTACGTATCTATTGATGATTGTTCTCCTTTTTTAGCATCTGCAAGTGTTGCAAAAAATTTTATAACCATTTTTCAGAACAATTCAGTGTACTAAATGCATTCAGATTACCGATTGCTTCTCTGTGGTTAAGTTGCTGCTGCATTCTTTGGCGCCTCGGCTTTAACTTTCTATTTCCAGTCAATTTGCTGCAAAAGTCTTATTGGCATGCTTGTATTAGGTTGTTGCCAATTGTCTATCAGCCTTGCAAGAGATATGGTGTGCAGAAGCAAGCTCTTCTGAAGAAGCGTCCATGGAAAGGGATGCGCTACTTAGCAAGACAATTGTATATTATTTTTTAAATAGGTAATTGTTGAAATTTATTACTCCCTCCTTTTCGCTAACATCTTCCTTTCCTTTTTGGGTATTTTCTCTAAGATCTTCCTCTTTCCCTTTTCATACAAAATACATGGCTATTATTATCCCATCTTTTACCTCACTCAACCACAACCACATATTCCCCTTCCCTAAAATTTTGTTCCCAAAGGCACCAAGAATATTATAATGAAAAGGAGAGAGTACATTTTTCCGGAAAATATTGTTGTAACTTTCATGTATTAACTTGGTTAAATATGCTGGTTCATATGACCTTGGATAGCCCCATAAACCTATCTCCATCTGTATTTTTTCCCTTAATAATTGCATTTGGATATGTTTGTAAAACGCATGAGTAATGTTTGTTTATCACTAATCACATCAATAATCCCGTGCACCCCTCTGCAATGACTGTA